>PVLC010016620.1:0-26252 GCA_004027655.1 Graphiurus murinus | reverse complement strand
TTTTCTTTATTGCTAGACTTTTTTATTTTTAATTACTGATTAAACCTTGTTATTTGGTTTTTTGTTTGTTTGTTTTTTGTTTTTTTTTGGCGGTACTGGAGATTGAACTCAGGGGCATTCTACCTCCAAGCTATACCCCCAGCCCTATTTTTTATTCTTTATTTTGAAACCGAGTCTCACTAAGTTGCGGAGTGCCTCACTAGGTAGCTGAGGCTGGCCGCGAACCCGGATCCTCCGGTTTCAGCCTCCCGAATGCTGGGATTACAAGCGTGCGCCACCACGCCCGGCTTATTTGTTATTTTTTTATAATCTCTTGGCTCAATTTTGGCAGTTCATATGTGCCCCAAAATTTGTCCATTTCTTCTAGATCATCCAGTTTTTTTAGCATATAGTTTTTCAAATCAATCTCTAATGAACCATTGAATTGCTTTTGCTATCAGTTGTAATGTTAACTTTTTCATCTCTGATTTTATCTTCTCTCTTTTGCCTCGCCTATCAAAAAGGTTGTCAATTTTATTTATCTTTTTAAAAAATTAACTCCTGTTTCTTTGATCCTTTGTATTGTTCTTTTATATTTATTTCTTCTTTCATTTATTTCATTTACTTCTTATTTTATAATTTCTTTCATTTATTTAATTTCATTTCTTCTGTCTTTTATAATTTCTTTCATCCTGCTAAATTTGAGTTTGATTTGTTCTTTTCTAAGACCTTGAGATACATCATTAGGTTATTTATTTTAAATCTTTCCTTTTTTTTATCATAGGCATTCATTGCTACAAAATTCTCCCTTAACACTACTTTTGTTGTATCCCACATTTGGGCATGTTGTGTTTCTATTTTCATTTGTTTAAAGGAATTTTTTTATTTTACCCCTGATTTCGTTAATTATCCAATGTTCAAAATTGTGTTGTTCAGTTTCTATGTATTTGTATAGTTTCTAAAGTTTCTCCTACTGTTCACTTCTAGTTTCATTCCAGTGGTCATAAAAGATTCAGGATATGATTTCAGGGTTTTAAAAAAGTTGTTAAACAACAAACTGACTTGTTTTTGCAGAAAAAATATATGGTGTATTCTAGGGACAATTTCATCTGCTGATGAAAATAATGTGTTTTCTGCAGCTACGGATGGAATGTTCTGTAAATGTCTATTAAGTCCATTTGATTTGTAATATACTTTAACTCTTCTGTTGTTGTTTTTTGTTTTGATGATATATTCATTAGTGAGACTGACATTAACGTTTCCTACTATTATTATATTCTGAAGTCTATCTCTTCTATTAGGTCTATTTGTATATTGTTTTGTAAAATTGGTTTCTCTGCCATTAGATGGATATAGTAATTTTGAATGGCAGTTATTTACTTTCAGGACTTAAAATGCATCATTCCATGCTATCTTGGCCTGGAGAGGTTCTTTTGAGAAATCTGCTGTCAGTCTAATGGAACTGACCTTAAATGTGACTTTGCTCTTTTCTCTTGTAGATTTTAAAATTCTTTGTTCTATACTTTTGACATTTTGACTATAATATATCTTGGTGAGGATCTTTTCTATTTAGAGGTTTTTTTTTTTTTTTTTTTTTTTTGCAGTACTGGGGATTGAACCCAGGGGCATTCTACCTTCAAGTTACACCCCAGCCCTATTTTTTTTTATTCTTTATTTTGAAATAGAGTCTCAGTAAGTTGCAGAGAGCCTCACTAAGTAGCTGAGGCTGGCCACAAACCTGGATCCTCCTGTCTCAGCCTCCCAAGTACTGGGATTACAAGCATGTGCCACTACACCTGGCTCTATTTAGAGTTCTATAGGCTTCCTGTGCCTGGATGTCCATGCCTTTCCCAAGACGAGGGAAATTTTCTGCTATTATTTTATTTCAGATATTTTTCTTTGACCTTAAACTATTTTTTTTAGCTGGGCGTGGTGGCGCATGCTTGTAATCCCAGTACTTGGGAGGCTGAGATAGAAGGATCGGGTTTGGGACCTCAGCTTCTTAGTGAGGCTCTCCACAATTTAGTGAGACCCTGTTTCAAAATAAAGAATAAAAAGTAGAGCCTGGCGTGGTGGCGCACGCTTGTAATCCCAGCATTCGGGAGGCTGAGACCAGAGGATCCGGGTTTGCGGCCAGCCTCAGCTACCTAGTGAGGCACTCTGCAACTTAGCGAGACCCGGTTTCAAGATAAAGAATAAAAAATAGGGCTGGGGGTGTAGCTCGGAGATAGAATGCCCCTGAGTTCAATCCCCAGTACCGAAAAAAAAAAAAAAAAAAAAGTAGGACTAGGGGTGTAGCTTGGAGGTAGAATGCCTCTGGGTTCAATCCCCAGTACTACAACAAAACAAAACAAAAAACAATACTCCTTTATTTTTCCCTTTTCAGTTATGGTTATAATGTGAATATTTGATCTTATAATAGTATCTCAACAATGTTGAATGCTTTCTTCATTCTTTTTTTTTTTTTTGGTCTGAATGCGATATTTTGAAAGATCTGTCTTCAAGCTCTAATATTCTTCCACTTGAAGTAGTCTATTGTTGACATTTTCAATTGAATTGTTTATCTGATTTTTAAAGGTTTTAGTTTCTGAGATTTCTTTTTGGTTCTTTTTCAAAATCTCTCTTTGCTGAATCTCTCATTCATACCTTGTATTATTTATTTTCATTTAACTGTTTATCTGTATACTCTTGAATCTCATTGAGCCTTTTCATTCTTTTGAATTATTTATCAGTATTTTCATATACTTTGATATCTTTTTAATCTTTTACTAGAGAATATGATCTTTAGGAAGTATCATATTACCTATTTTTTATATTTATTGTGTTTCTATGTTGGGATTTTTGCATCTGGTGGAATGGATAGCTCTACCACTTTTATGGGATGGTTTTCACCTGAAAATATGTCTTGGGGTACTAATTTGCTATGGAATCTTGAATTTATTTCCAGCTAGGCTTTGTAGTATAATCTTCCTATAGCTTCTTTGACTGTGATTAGTGAGTTTGGGCACAGAAGATAATGTATTAGAGTTGGAGAGATTCCCTGTCTCTGTGGGTCATGCAAGAGTGGGGACACTCTAGCAGTTCAGGCAGGAGTGGCATAAAGAGTTGAGTGTGTGGGGTGCACCCCTTGTTTCTACTCCTACAATAGGAGTATGACTCCTATGTCGTGGGGATTTCCCCAAGTATTATTGATATTGGTTCTGTTACTTCAAAGGGTCTCTGGCACTGGCTGCTCCAGTAGTGATGAAGGGTTGGAAGCACTTATCCTCTGGCTAGACACTGGTGTAGGTCCAGGTGCTTCACTGGGAGAGGCAGGGGTAGGAATCATAGCTTCCTCTCTGTGGCACTCATAGCCAGTGTCGTCAGCAGAGCTTGATCACACAAGATGAAGAAGGAAACCAATATAGGTCTCTTGTGTATGTGCAGAGAAAGCAAAGGTTGTATTATTTCTCTGTACTGATGTGGTGGGTGTGCCTGCCCAGGAACAGGAATTCAGATCCCTCGGCTGTGTGCATTCCAAGATGGGGAGATGCTGTTTTTTTCAGTTACAGTTCCCACCAGGGATCCATTGGGAATGGGTGAAGGATGGAACCAGGAAAATTTCCTCTCAAGAAAGGTGTTCACAGGATTGGATAGGAGTAGAAAATGGCCAATGCTGGGAAAACAAACATAACTTTTAATACTAAGTATTAGTATTCCCACATATTGATGTGTAATATTTTAATTAACCTTTATTGTCACTGGATATTTAAAATCTCCTCTACACAATCTCTCTCTCTTTTTTTTTTTTTTTTTTTTTTTGCGGTACTGTGGATTGAACTCAGAGGCATTCTATCTCCGAGCTATACCCCCAGCCCTATTTTTTTATTCTTTATTTTGAAACCGAGTCTCACTAAGTTGCGGAGTGCCTCACTAGGTAGCTGAGGCTGGCCACGAACCCGGATCCTCCGGTCTCAGCCTCCCGAATGCTGGGACTACAAGCGTGCGCCACCACGCCCGGCTCTCTCTCTCTTTTCTTGCTTTTAATATGACACTGAAAAATAATGAACATTCATTTTACAAATTTGTGGGACATCCTCTTATAGGACTCATGCTACTCTAATGACTTGTAGAATCTGAACCATCAGTGCAGCACCATGATATTATTTTGAGTATGTTAAGTGGATCCAGTGAAAGTAAGAGGCCAAAGCAGTATATGAAAGAAGATGAAGTTCAGATTTAAGATCTAAGTTGGACTGTACTTTGAATGTAAAAAACAAAAACCTTTTTACAATCAGTATATAAAGAAAAGAATGTCACTTTCATCAGTGAGAGTAAAGTACATTAATGATTCAGAGCATGGGCTCTGGGGTTCCAACACCCAATTTTTGCCACCGCTCCTTATTAGCTCTATGACCTTGGCCAGGGTAACTCAGGTTTGTACTTGTTAAAAAGAGGATAATAATAATTTGCTTTTGAAATATCATTGTTAATATTCTTTATCTTGGAGGATCTTTAATATGCAAGACTTTCTAAGTGCTCCATAAATGTTTATCATTATTATTGTTCCTTGAGATGAATTGGGTAATAAACAGATGTATGTGAAGCATTTTGGATGGCATAGATAATTTTTAAGACCTTTACCAAAGCAATTGATTAGCAACCTAATGAAAAAACACAAATTGAATTTGTTTGCTTCTGAGTGACTTGCTACCTTGAAAAAACAAACTCATCAACTCAGGTTTCATATTTTCACAATTATGTGACCTTACTGTTATTTACATATTTAAAGAATAAGAGAAACTGGGTGTGGTGGCACATGCTTGTAATCCCAGTACTTGGAAGGCTGAGATAGGAGGATAGCAGATTCATGGCCAGCCTCAGCTACTTAGTGAGGCCCTCTGCAACTTAGTGAGACTCTGTTTCAAAATAAAGAATAACAAATAGGGCTGGGGGTGTAGCTCAGAGGTAGAATGCCACTGGGTTCAATCCCCAGAACCTAAAAAAAAAGTAGTTTGGTAAAAGTACAATTTGATAGTTAACAGTGACCAGTATACCTATAATTCTCTTTTAATCTCATAAATATATTTTCCTCAATAAGTTTAGTTAATGTATCTACTTAATTAATACTTTTAATGTTTTATTATTTATATATTTTTTGTATTTGATGTTTGATTATATATGTTTTAGATTTATATATTATTTGTATATATTTCAGATTTATATTTAATGCTTGATTATTTATATATTTTAGAACATTTGCTTATAGAGAAGAATCGGCCATATTTATTAAATGTCTGGAAGTTAGTGAGCTAATAATGGAAATAGCTTTAATAAGTTCTGTATAACAAAGTACATAGGATATATTTTGTACTCTCTAAGGTCTTCCCTTTGATTTACTCTTCATTATGACTTTCTCAGACTCTAAATATCAAAGCTACTTAGCTTAAGACAAGTCAGTGTGATCCCAAAGCAACAACCCTCATGAATTAAACTTTTTCAAAGATTGTTTTTAGTAACAACCCAAAAGAGGTTAGAAGCACTAGATTAGTCTTTGTTGAGCACCTCATCTAAGCTTGGATGAGATATATCAGCAATAAAGAAAAAGTTTAAGCCTATATTTTCAAGGAGCCTGCAATCTTGTCCAAGAGGTGACTCAAACAACATAACAGTGAAACATCTAGGACAATACAGATTACATCTTACTGTTTGGTACATACCTAAAGAATTTGAGAAGAGAAGGAAATCTGTTGAAGGCTGGGGTACTTCATGAAGTTTTCTTTTCTTTTTTTTTTTTGCAGTACTGGGGATTGAACTCAGGGGCATTCTACCTCCGAGCTACACCCCCAGTCCTATTTTTTATTCTTTATTTTGAAACCGAGTCTCACTAAGTTGCGGAGTGCCTCACTAGGTAGCTAAGGCTGGCCGCGAACCCGGATCCTCTGGTCTCAGCCTCCCAAATGCTGGGATTACAAGCGTGCGCCACCACGCCCGGCTCATGAAGTTTTCTTTAAAGACTGACTTTATTTAGGCCTTATGATAGTAGGAGTTTACTTGGGAGAGAGTGATTGAAGGTTGCGATAGCATGGGATGGTGAGAACATCTTGGCCTTTAGCTCTGCCATTTACTGCGTGGAAGACATTACATACGTTGCTCAAATTCATTGAGCTATAGTTAATTCATCTTAAAAATTAAGATCCAAGTGAACTAAGTGGTGTGTAGTCTGGAAAGTAATACCTGGGCATTGTGGAATTCTGAGAGAGGAAAGCATAAGCAAAGGGCTGTGGGTAGATCACAGAACCTGCTCAGGGTGATGTGTCTGCTAGTTTGTGGTGTAAGTTCTTCCTCTTGGCACATTATCCAACTTTCCTATATTGGTTGTGAATCCCTCAGAATTTCAGTGCTCTCTGTGCCTTTATACACACACACACACACACACACACACACACACACACACACACGTATGCTCAGGAGCCTAAAGTAACTGAAAAAGACAACAATCTTTACTTGCATGGTGTGTTAGTCAACATTTTATCACTGTGATCAAATTACCTGACAAGATCAATTTAGAGGGGGAAAGATTTATTTTGGTTCATGGCTACAGAGGTTTAGTCCATGGTTGACTGGCTCCAAGGCAGAAACATCAAGGTGGAAAGACAGACGAAAGCTACTTAGCTCATGGCACCTGGGGAGCAGAGGAGGTAAGAGGGACCAGGGGTAAGATAAACCCTTCCAAAGCACATCTCCAGCTATCAGTGGATTCATCGCTCCCTCATGATCCAACCCTTGCCTAATAGCCCCACCTCTGACATTTCAAAGGCCACAGCAGTTCCTTAATGCCCCCTCCTCTCCATGCTCTTCACATTGGAGCTGCTCTAGAGTCTCTTACTCCTCAGACCTTGCCCTGGCCCCCAACTTCCCTTGCAACCAGAATGGAGTTTTCCTCCTTCTTTCTTCTTGACCTGCCTTTCATTTACACATTGATTTAGTTTCTTTCAACATCTGTCTCTGTTCTTCCACATTTAGTTTTGCCTCTCTGGCCACACTTCTCTCCACCCATTCTTTTTTTCCCCCTAATATTTTGAGTATTTTTAAAAATACAAAAAAATATACAATGAATACTCATAAATGCACTAACTAGTTTTGAGAATTAATATTTGCTATATATTACCATGCATTTATCAATCTATTCATATCTGTCTACCTGTTTAGCTTATTTTTTATTATTGTAGGAAAATATACATAACATATAATTCACCATTTTAACCATTGTCATTGTATTTCTCAGCAGGCTTAAGTACATTATAGCTACATTGTTCTGCAACCATCTCCACTCATTCTTAAACATCATTTGTATGTGTATGCGCACATACACATTAGAAGATTAGAAAACAGGCTGGCCAAACTGGAACACTTTGAGAGGGTATGTAAAAGAGGTAGAAATATACTTACTCATTAATTACTTTCATCTCCTTTATATGTATCTTCAAAATGGAGATTCCTTCCATTTCAGGGCCTTTAAAGAATTTTGTAAAGACTGAAGTAGATGATGCATATGCAAACATGGAGCATAGGACTTAGTTTATGGTCCATGCTTACCAAAATTTGTGGAGTTCTAAAAAATAAAATAAAATATTAGCCCCCACATCATATCTCAGTGGCTCAAAATTACAGTAATATTTTCCCCCCATTCCTTGAGTGGGAAGGAAGAAGAGTTCTTTCTCTTCTAACCCTAAAGCCCAGCTTGAGGTAACAACCATTGTTTTTTTTAACATTTTCATGTGTCATAGCAATGGGAAGAGAGCTCTGGGGAATTTTGCACTGACAGTCAAATGCTCTGGCCCAATAGTGGCCCAAGGCACTTCCCCTCACAACTATTGGCCAGAAATAGACACAACCATAAAGGGTGAGGAATTTTCATCACAGCTTAGCCTGTGCCAGGCAGAAGAGAAGAGCTGGGGTATTTGGCAAATAACATTCATCATCACCCAAATCTCAAACCATTCCGCTACTGGAACCACCAAAATTCACAAGCCATCAGTTTAATTTCTACTTGACAGATCTTGTTAGGATTGATAACAACAGCAAACAAGTGCCATTGATTAAGTGCCTGCTATTATCCAGGACCTGGTCTTTATTTTTCTTATTTAATTAAATCTCGGCAAGCTTGCAGGGAAGGTAGTGCTATTGTTCCCATTTTGCAAGTGAGGACACAGAAGGAATGCTCAGTGGAGTGACTAGGTCATGGAGCCAGGAGCTGCAGAACCTAGGTTTGGACTGGAGCTGGCCTGGAACTACTACCCTGCCTTATCTAATAGAATTGGAGATGAAGCCCTCCCCCAGCCCCTCTTGGCAGTTCAAAGCCGCCAGACCACTCTCCAGAACAGAGCTTAGCAGCACTGCACTCCACAGTAAGCACTTGTTCAGAGCACTTCCTGTGTTCCAGGCAGGAGATGAAACAGCTGTTCCCTCCAAATGGCTTACACTGAAATGTAAATGAACAGGGACATTAAAAAAAGAAAGAAAAAGAAAAAAAAAGTGAAAATAGACTTAAGTTCTTGCCTTTTAAAATTTTTATCATTTTCCATCCGAGCTTACTGTTTTTGTTTAATCTTGCCATTCCTTTTCTTCTTCCTTGTATGCTCTTTTTCTTAGGGATATGCAAACTTTATTAGTCAGCTCCTCTTTCAAGCTCTGTATGCTTTTGTGTTTGAGAATTGGGAATCAGGTACTTTTACTGTTAGCCCCGGGCTGGATCTGAGCAGAAGGAAGCTTTATGAATAATCAGGGTTGACATCTCCAGCGTTGTTCCTTCATTATAAATATTGTTAAAGGAGCTGTGACCACCATGGGCTCCCACTGAACGGGGTGTACAGGGGAGGCAGGGACAGCCTTTGATTTCAGCTGTTTTCTGGTTATCTCTTCACTGATGACCCTGGTGTTGACAGGTCCCTTGAATTTGGCTGACTTTTTTTTCAGAAAGTTTCTCTTCTATTAGCATAAGTGTTTGGTCTGCAGGAAGCCGGGTTCATCTCTGCAACTCCAAAGGCTGAGGACCATAGTTAATATTAGTGCTTGTGCCTCGCCTTTGCTGGAATCGCTAATGAACACTGGGCTGCTTTGTGACTTTAACTGTTTTACTCCCATTCGAGTTAGTTATAGCATCGTAATCTTCTTCAAGGGGAAAACAAATGATAGTGTCCTTCTCCCCACCTTTGAAGAGAGCCCAGGCTCCACACGTGGCTGAGAACACATTCCGAGTCTTCGGAGCCCTCATACCTGTACCCCACTAACCCCTGGTCATACTATTAGCATTTGTCCTTTATAGTATTCATGCTATTTGACACTGTTTCCATTTACAGCACTAGGAGATAAGCGAACTGAAATTTATTTTACATGACTAAAATGTAACATGTTCTCTGCCTACCCCTACCTCAGCAACAGTGTCTCTGTTCACCCCAAGATGATGCACCCATGTTATAGAACCAATTGCATGTTGTTGTCATTTCTTGCAAGTGTTCCAGGGGCCTGCGAAGAAGGTGATATTACTGCTCTGATTTCCTTGAAAGATAGAATCTAAGGGCTCAGAGTGTGGCTTAGTGGTAGAGCACTTACGTAGCATGTTTGAGGTCCTGGATTCAGTCCTTACCACTTCAAAAAAGAAAAGAAAAGAAAAGAAAGAGAAATCTAGACTCAGGGAGTGAAAGGACTTGCCCAAGGTTACTTAAGAGTCAGAGTCAAGAACATGGGCTAAAATGTGAGGCCTATCATTCAGACCATCTGGTCTCCCAGCTCACCTGTGTTTATTAGCAACACTTGCCGTTCATGTAGTCCACCAACATTGCTGAGCATTCGTTTTTTGCTAGGCACTGGGATTACAAAGATAGCTCCAGCAGAGCTCCCAGAGGCTTGTCCTAGTGGTGGAAAAAGCACTGTTAACTGATGGCAATAGTGCTAAGTACTCAGTGCAAGGATTTAAATAGGAAACTGAGGGGTGGGTAGGGGAGGCATTTAACTTGTTCCTAGAGAGCTCAGGGAATGCTTCTTGGAGAAAGGGGCATGAGGGGATGAGTTTTGAGTTAGCCAAGGTAAGAAGCTGGGTCTCACTGAAAAGGAGCCAAAAGCCTGCTTGAATGTGCTTGGGGTTCAAAACCTGTGTCACTCCATTCTGTACAAGAGTGTATTTTTGTTTCTCCATACTGGGACATGGGGAGGACAGGAAGAATAGCAGGTGCAGGGAGGATCTGAGTTTAGTTTGGGGCATATTGAATTGGAATGTGTTTAGGAAGTTTGAGTGGAGATGCATTGTAGGCATTTGGCAGGAGTGTGTTGGGTGGTGGTCTGGAGTTCAGGGGTGAAAGTAATGTTGGAAATGTAATTCAGGAATCATGAGCATCCAGGAAAAATGTGGCTTAGGCTTGAGGTGAAATGGTAGTTCCCACCCCATTCAAAGCCTCTTAGTTGACCTAACCTCCACATTGAGTACTGAAACCAGTACATTTAGTTGAGCCTGTAGGAAAGGAAAGGGAGGTGACTGGGTCTGTAGTTCCAGCTATAGTCCTTCTCAGAGGAGGTGAAGGAAGAGGGCTCAGCTGGGATCCAGGTAATAGAGGAAAGAGGAAAGAAAACATCATATGGGTTTTAAAGATCACCGTCCCGTCCTCTTAGTGGTCTGACAGATATCTCTGAATCTGATCAGGGCAGCAATTCCTACTCTCTTGAAGGGAGTGGGGCTGATAAGTTTATTGAAGACAGTCTGCTGCAGGAGGAGGGGCTGCAGAGTCCCCATCTCCTACACATTTGATGAGGTACACATATGTATGTGTTGTCATTAGAGGAAGCAGGGCATGCTAGAGTCAGTGCCAGTATGGGAATCATTACAGAATAGTGTGTCTCACTCAGCTTGTCAAGAATAGACCTCAATTTGTTTCCCCAAAAGGGATTTGCCCAAGAAATCAACTCACATGCATGCATACCACAAGAGGCTGGTTGCACAAGCTGGAGTGGTACTAATTGGCAATGAGGCAGTGTGACTGCTGTGAGCTTCACACCAGCATGGCTTCCGATACCCATATACTCGGGATTATCCCACAGGCCTAAAGGTGGCTGGAGGAGTCCACTTGTGAGTAGGGAATTTACATATTCTTGAGTCGTAACTTGATGAATCACCTTCTCTAATATCTATGACAGGATCAGCATTGATTACTCAGACCCAGAGCAGGTCCTGTGCATGATTAGTTTACTGTAAACTTCACACTTTCTATCTTGCACAGATCACTAGAAGCTTTATCCTTATATTTATTTGAAGACAACACATTCTGGTTGGTTTATAGATCATAAGATAATAGTTCTTGTTTGTATTGATGCATTGTAAAAAACTTTTTCAGGGGTGGGACATCTTAGTCTTATGATTTGGGGCATTTCTGATTGTGGGTAATACTGTAAAAAGATCTCTACAGATGGTCAATGCAATAGTTCCTGTCGAGTTTTATTAATTACAGCTTCTAAGAGCACAATCTTCTCTCCTGGTTCCATTATTCTGGGTGTACCCTATTTTTGGAGATTAGAAACTTGATGTTCTGAGCACAGTTTAGAACATGATAGGAAAAAAAAAGCAATGGATTCATATTGGTTAATGGATTAATATTGATAATATTATCAACTATTGTGCTGGAAATTCTGAGCTGCACAGTGAAGTTGAAGAACTTGCATTTTATGCCATAGGAAGGTGGCTTCAAGGAGGGTAGGAATATGGCACAAAGATGCATGACTGAAAGTAGAAAACCTTAGGATCCAGCACAGGCTGCATCATTCAAAGGATGCACACTGGCGATTCAAAATTTAGTTTTTCCAAATGAAAGGTTTCATATAAGAGGTGAGGTGTTAGCTGAATCCTGAAGGGCACACAGTAGTAGGAAAAGCAGAAAGTTTTGATTTAATAAATGGTTTACAGGCCCTGGCAGACCTCTTGGGTTTTGCATTCAATTCTGGCACCACACTTTTCAAAGAATATAGAGAAGCTGGGGTCTATTTAAAGCAGTGGCTCTTAGCCTTTCATCCACCATGGCCCCTGTGAATGGTTACATTCAAAGAGTGAAATATTCATTTGGGAACTTTTCATTTCTTCCCAGGCTGTGGCATGAAATAATGTAGAAATAATGAGAATAATGTAGAAAGTGAGTTGTCCTTTATTGCAGGTATAGTTGCTGTGGTAATTTAATTTTTTTTCTTATTGATCACAAGAATGATTGTGTTACAAAAGCATGATTGAAATCAACTAGTATGAGATTAGAAGTCAGCATATGCTGTAACCAAAACTATTTTATGAGGACTGATTCCAGGAACTGGACATCTCTGGAAGAGAGTATTCGGGACATGGTAGGGATTTCACATGTTTGGAGCACTATCTTATGAAGGGATTACATTTGTCCTGTGAAACTCTAAGGGGGCATATTGGGATCCTGGATTATAACTACAGGACAAAATTGATTAAAGAAAACATTTCTAAGGTGATGTGAGAGATGGAATGAATCCTCTAAGAAGGTGGTGATCTTCTTATTATGGGGGCTATTTATGCAAAGGGTGGACATCTGTTTGTCGCAGAGGTTGCTAAGGAGAAATAAGCTTTGGATAGGGGCTGGACCAGCTGTTTAAAAAAAAAAAAACAAAAAAACACTTTTTTTGTACTTGGGGTTGAACCCAGAGTGTTCTACCTCTGAGCTACACCTCCAGCCCTCTTTTATTTTTTATTTTGAAACAGGGTCTAAGGGTCTAAGTTGCTGCAGTTGACCTTGAACCTGTGACCCTCCTGTCTCAGCCTCCCAAATACTGAGATTACAGGTGTGCACCACTGGGCCCAGCAGACCAGCCATATTTTAAAGCTCATTTCAACTCTGAGTTTCTAAAGAAATCTTAATAACTAATTATTGACTTCCATTATGTATGAAACATCAAATTATTAGTAATGTGGTTAATAACTAACAAATCAAAAGTTCTAAGTCTTAGGCCTGTAGAAATCCAGTTATGCATTTCATCTTCAAAACTCCAAAGCTGAAAAGGTCCTGGCTTCTAAAGAGATTACAAAGTTGGTTGTAGATTATTGATTGTGGTTGAAAAGAATCCTTGAAAAGGAAAGTTTTTCCAGGAGCCACTGCATTAGAATAAAGGAGTCCTTGACAATAAAGGGGAGTTAAGAATAAAGGAGTCCTTGGTATTTGTCAAGAGTTTATTCTCCTCCCCCCCATGCCAAACTTACGATAAATGATTATTGAAGTAAGTTTGTCATCTATTTGCTGTCTAAGGCTTTAGTATATAAAAGCCATGGGAATATGATGCCAGAAAGAGTGTAGGGAAAGAAAAGACCCACTCATCCAAGGTTGTTTCTCTCTCTCTCTCTCCCTCTCCCTCTCCCCCTTCCTCCCTTGCATTTCCTCATTCTGTACAACTCTTAGCATTTATATAGAAGCTGCCTGCATTTGTTTTAAGTGATCTTTGGCTTTCACATTTTCATAGAACACAAACTTTTTTTTAACCTCAGATGTTATGTAAAAGATGCCATAGTAAAAATGTTTTTATCACATGAATTTAAAAAAAGAAATCCAACAGAAAGCAGTAAACCTACTCCAATTATTCTTTGAAGCCAATGAGATGTATGGGTATTGAGAGTGTGCCACAGCAAAGAAAAGTTTGGTCAAATATTAGAGTTAAAATAGGAGCAGTAGGAAAGGCCACTGGATTCTGATGGCTTGATGGCCACTGAGAAAATTGTCTAGCAGTATAAATGACATTGAAGAGAAAGAGTTTAAAGAGTAATTTTCGCTCCTAATACTATTTTAGTCGTTTATCTCTGAATTCTGAATACCAAACAGAATTCCTAGAACATAATAGGCACTAAATAGATGTTTGGGGATAAATAACTTTTAGGAAAAGGAAAACTGCTTTAAATTTTAGTCACTTGTCTTTCTGGGACCATTTTTATGTGACTGATTAAGAAGAGAAAATTCCAGTCATCATCCAGTCATTAAATATTTAGGCTGCCAAGTCATTTCTTTGACTGATGTTTATCCCCTTCAAGTTGACTGACTGCTTTGGCTCAGGGTAGACATGGTGTGAGTCATAAGTTGCAGATCTTGTCAGTCAATGGTTGCATTTCCATGCGGAATCAGTTTGACTTATATTGGTCACATCAGGCACAAACATAAATCATGACAGTCCAATAATTGGTACTTGGACCTTTTTGGACTGGAATGATTTCTTTGCCCTTCTGGTGGTTGGTGACACTGAACACTCAATGATTGAACAGCCTGGGCCAACTGAATGAAGTTTCCTTCCCTGGGAAGATCCTAACGTAGAATGTGATCTAGAATTGGCTAGATGAGTTCATCTAAGTGTGAATGCAATTCCGGAAGATCGACAGCATGGCTCTCTGCTAGAGAAAGCTGGGCAATTTTGGAATAAAGTAGAACACAAGTAATATAATTTCAGTTTTTTAGTTATGATGGGCAGGCTCTAAGGTGGTCCTGGTGACCTCTGTCTCCTGGGATTTTGTATAATCACTCCCCTTGTGTGTAGACAGGACCTGTGCTAATGTTCAGGGTTGATATGGTTCAGGCATGGGGGTTGTAGTCTTATCATTGTTATGGATTTATCTGGGGGTAACCTGGGGTGGTGGGCTGTAACTGGAGAAGGTGGGTTCCTGGGGGTGTGTCCTGTAGGATTGTGCTTGTGTCTTTGAATCCCCTTACTTGTTAGCTCTCTTTGCTTGCAGCTTCTGTGATGTGAAGAGCAGAGCCCATGTGCTCTCCCTCTCTCTGCTTCCCACTGCCATGCCCCGAGCTTCCGACCCTGGCCTCATGTAGACTGATCCCATAATCTCCAGAAAACTGTGAACAAATAAATCGTCCTTCCTTTAAGTTGTATGGTCAGTTTTTTGGATTATAGCAGTGAGAATACTGGCTGAGACAACCTGTGACTTATTTCTAAACAATAAAATATGCCAAAGGCAATGGACTATCACTCTGGAGTTACATTTCAATATGTAAGAGTCCATCTTGCTAGTTAAATTACTAGAGTCTTCCTCTCCTTGTTGGTTTTGAAGAAGCAAGATACCTTTAATCCTGTGCCTGCAAGAACATGCATTTTGGCAGCTAACTGAGTGAGCATGGAGGTGGGTCCTTTCCTAGCTGAGCTTTTAGTTGAGAAGTCAGGCCTGGATGACCTTCTATGACCTCACACAGGTCTCAGGTAAACTATGCCTGATCTCTTGACCCACAGAACTGTGAGATAATATCCAATGGTACTGATGATGAGCCCAGGGGTATTCTACCTCTGAGTCACATCCTCAGCTCTATTTTATTTCTTATTTTGAAACAGGGTCTCATTAAGTTGTAGAGGTCCTTGCTATAAGTTTCTGAGGCTGGCTGAGAACCTGCATTCCTCCTGTCTCAATCTCCCAAGTATTAGTAACCACTGTTTTATGCTGCTAAGTTTGTGGTGCTTTGTTATACTGCATAGAAAATGTATAAGCTGGGAGTTGTTCTTACATAAAATCTTGACTGTGGTATTGGTGTTCTGAATATGTACCCAGGAATCAACTGGAAAATGCCACAGTCTTCTAACTTTCCTGGATTAGAACACATACTGAATACTGACCTGTTCAAAGCAGCAGTGACAGAAAAAAAATAGATAAAGGGAGTTAATATTTCTATTTTCAAGTTTAATAATTTCTATGCTTAAATTATTTACTAGAACATTTGTTTTTATAGGAAATAGATATCTGATTGAATTCCCACAAGTGGTTAAATCTTGAATATGAATTTATGGTGAGTGCAATAACTATTATTATTTGATCACCACTTTTATTTTCCTCTGCCTTTCCTGTGGGCGGGATATCCTGCCCTGCCCACTGATGTTGGGTTTGACTATATGATTTGCTTTGGCCAAAGAAAAATGGGAAAGTAACAGTGTATCAGTTGAAAGCTGAGATTTAAGAGATTTTCCAAATGTCTGCTAGCAATTTCTTTTTTTGGGGGGGAGGGGGGAGGTTCCTATCCTATGCCATGAGAAAAAGCACACTGTTGTACGAGAAACATCTGAAAATCATCTGAATTTGACCTACTGCTTGAAGCCAAACTGTCCCAGCCAGCCAAGAACCATGAGTGAGAAATAAATGTTGTAAATTTCTGAGATATGGAGATTGCTTGTTATGCAGACTTATTGTAACAATAGCTAAACTTGTATAAGATCTCAAATCATCCAAAATCACTTACCTCTTTCATATAAGTGAAACCAACAAAGTTTTTAATCCCTTCCCACAGAAGCATAAGTAAATAAATTTATTATTCTTCTTTTCTGCAGCAGTTTTGTTTTTATAATTTGGACGAGACCTTCTAAAGTAGTATTTCCCTATCCTGTTACTGATTACTATAATTATTCAGTATATTCACCAATGTTCTTCAAAATGGGTGTCTATATTCATATAAGTTAAAAGAAGACAAAAATGTTAATTAGCTCTAAGAAGTCTCATATTTAAAAAAAATACTACTAACTAATTTTTTTTGTGGTACTCAGGATTAAGCCCAGGGGCATTCTACCTCTGCACTACATCTTCAGCCCTTTTTATTTTTTTTTATTTTGAAACAGGATCTCCCTAAATTTCTGTGCACTGGTCTCAAACCTGTGATTCTTCTGTCTCATCCTCCCAAGTACTAGGATTATAGGTATGCACCACCATGCCCAGTTTACTGAATGTAATTTAACCCAGTATTTTTTCCAATCTTATTTGACCATAGGACCACCCCCAACCCCACCTGTTTTTTCCCTCCCAGAACACCATTTTGTACTTCATTCCTCTGAATCAACTATTTATAGAATGATCAATTCAAATATGACACAGAATGACTCAATATTTGGTTTGAATTGATTTCAAAGTGCTGATTTGAAGGTCTTACATGTTTGTAAGCCCAGAGGATCACTTTGGTACATGCTCAGCTCCATGGAATTGCTGACATTTCCTCCTATCACTAAATTTGCTGGGGGATGATGAATAATACTTTGAATTTATAGCTTGAAATGTAGAGCTTGACTACTTACAAATACATAAAAAATGAGCAAATGTAACATGCAAAAACCTTAAAAATATTCCCCAAATATACTGAAGTCCCAATTTGGTGATGGAGGAAGGTTTCTTGAACTCACCCATGGCTGATCTTCACACTACATTTGATAATTCCTGGTAATCTAACAGCTACCTCTGTAATATACTCAGTTTTCTTTAATAGGAATTCTGGTTATTTTGTTCTGATCATTTGGGTACTAGGTATGACTTTTCAGATGTGAGTGGCAGAGCAATGCTAGGGTAGGTGACAGGGAATAGAGAAGTAATGGAAATGACCGCCTTAAAAAATGATTTTTGTGGAGGAATGAGATTAGCATATTAATTAAGGTCTTTGCATCCACTAATGATCTCATTTGCTTATATAAACAGATGACAACATTGTAAGATATATTATAAGCCCTTTTCTCTTGGTATAGGAGTGAGTTTTGGTAAACAAAAATGGCTGCTGTAGAGCTCGGGCCAGATGTTCTGTCTCCAGCCCTGGTGCCTGTTTTCCTGGGCTGTTCCTCCAGTGTTTGCTCACTTTTTCTCATCTATAAAATAGGGAACTGTGACCAGAGGACTGGTTATAATGTTTCCTGATAAACCTTCCTAAAGCAATGTGCTGTTGCAAGTAATGGGCTCCATTCATTATTAGCCCAGTTGATTTTCATTTACACTTGGCTCTAACAATTAGCTTGAGCAGGTGTGAAGGTGATGGAGGGGTTGGGACGCCCAGAGGTCAGCTTTGGCTGGATGTGATAAATTAACCATTATTATCGGCAGTGAAAGTGGTTCTTTACGCTTGTCAGCAGCAAACAAAGGGACAACATATCTCACATAAATCCACTGTTCAGAGCTGGGATTGCTGAAAGAGAAGAGTTTCTTTCAGGCCCTACAGGCAGATAGGAGGGAGGAGAACCCACATGAGTAAAGGTGAGCATGCTTTGAGGGGTTGTCTTAGTGGATAGAGTGGAATATGAATGTCCTGGTCTGAGTAGTTTCGCAGTGCTCATCCATTCCAGTATAAAGCTGCCAGCAGCCTCATTTGGTGATGGGTGTTTTGCCTGTGTACAGGAATTATTAAAGGGTGAAGAGTTTGTATATCAACAAAATAGAGCAATTACACAGGGTATAGGTAGATGCACATTCCCACTTACCAACATCTATCTGTCTGTCTATCATCTTGTGTATGTACAGTACTGGAGATTGAACCCAGAGGTGTCCTGCCTCTGAGACACACCTCAGCCCTATTTTTTATTTTGAAGCAGGAATTAGCCAATTTGTTGAGGGTCTTGCTTAATTGGTAAGGCTGGCCTCCTGCCTCAGCCTCCCAAGGACTAGGATTGCAGGCATGCACCTTCATGTCCAGCCAATAAATATTTTTAAACATACTTTTATCAGTGCATTGTAATTATACAACATAGTGAGGTTCAATGTGATACAAACATACATGCACGCTGCACTCTGTGTGACTCCTTCTGTACCCCACCCCACTCACTGCTCCCTGCTCCGCATACATCAATATATTTGAGCAATGCTTTATAATTGAACACATGTATATTCAATGAAAATAGCCGGGCATGGTGGCGCATGCTTGTAATCCCAGCATTCGGGAGGCTGAGACCGGAGGATCCAGGTTCAAGGCCAGCCTCAGTTACCTAGTAAGGCACTCCGCAACTTAGTGAGACCCAGTTTCAAAATAAAGAATAAAAAATAGGGCTGGGGGTATAAAAACTTACTCAGGATTCCTCAATTCTCCTCTGTACCATTGTTATAAGACATTAACAGGCATGAAACTTGGGAGTTATAGTACTATTGCATAAAGCAACATCAGTCCCTATCTATTTTTTTTTTTTTTAGTCCCTATCTATTCTAGACCCAATGGTTTTAAATATCCTGCTTCTGAAACAGGAAGTATTTTCTCATTCAGTCACTCCGTAGTGTGGAAACTCGCTGACACACTCAGAAGTGAAGCAGTCAGTCGGAAAGGGGACAGGTGATGGTTGACAATCACTGCACATATACCAAAATCCCATCAATAGGGCTTGCTTGGTTTGTCAGTAGTAGGGCAACTCTTATAGACTGAATATTTATGTACACCTAAAATTCTTAGGTTGATGCCCTAACTCTCAATATGACTTTGTTTGGAAATGGGACCTATAAGAAGGCAATTAAGGCTAACAGAGGTCATAAGGGTGGGCCTCCGATCCAGGAGGAATAGTGTTCTTCCAAGAAGAGATAACAGCATGCACTTGCTTCCTTTCTCCTCCCAGCAAGGAAAGGTGATGTGTGTCTACAGTGAGACAGTGACCATCTGCAATCCAGGAAGAGACTCCTCACTAGAAACCAAATGTTCTGGCATGTTGATCAGGGAATTCTAACCTCCAGAACTGTGATAAACATCTTGCCATTTAAGTCAGCCAGTCTGTGGTGTTTTGTTAAGACAGTCCACATGGATTAAAATAGAGACTAAAGAGGTCAGAGCACATGAAAGAATGGGACTTGTCAATTGTGAGTTTTATTTTGGAATGACTAGGCTAAGACTTCAATGAGGAATCCCTGGTGATAGTATGTGCAAGTGTTTGCTCTCGTACCGATGAAGTCCTCACAGAATAATTTTCCTGCCTTCTGCCTGTGGGGTTCTGCCTGGCTGCCAGGTCCTCCCAGCCACCTGGGGCAAGGCTATGAGGAATGTCTGTTTCACATGTTTTCCTTCTTTTGTGAATGGTAGTTTGATCATCAATCATGCCTACTAGATTTTGGTTGAAATACCCTTTGTTTTACCTTCATCAGACAAAAAGTTTCAGTACTCTTTGGGGGATTAGAAAAAAGAAGAAAATAAAAAAAAAACTATCATGCAAAATAATTTTTGCTAGGATTTTGTCTTTTTCTAGTCTCTAAATGTTAAAAAAAAAAAAAAACAGAAAATTGGCCCTATTTTTATGACCCTGTTTTTCATGTAGTAAGATTTTATATAACAGCATTTCCAATGTTAATTACATTCTAGAACATGATTTTTAATGACTTCTGTGTATTTCATTGTGTGGATGTACCATAATTTATTCAACTAATCCTGTCATCTTGGATGTCTAAGGACAACCTATTTCTAAAGCACTTTGTTTAATTGGAATTTTCCTATATCTTATGATGAATTCAGTTTGCTTTTTAAAAGTGTACTGTAGAGGTCTCACATGGGCTGTCTGAAAAGAATGAGATCCTTATTCTTGTCCTAGGTGAATCTAGCCCAAAGTCCAGCTTTTCATGTACCTGTTTTATTTCCTGGTGGAGTAGAAGATTGATCACTTTTTTTTTTTTTTTGCGGTACTGGGGATTGAACCCAGGGGCATTCTACCTTCAAGCTACACCCCAGTCCTATTTTTATTTTTTATTTTTTAAACATAGTCTCACTAAGTTGTAGAGAGCCTCACTAAGTAGCTGAGGCTGGCCACGAACCAGGATCTTCCTCCCACGTACTGGGATTACAAGTGTGCATTACCATGCCTGACTACCATTGTTTTTTATTTTGTTTTGTTTTTCTGGCTGATGTTCACGGATAGACTATTACTAAGATGCTCTGGGGTGTTCTAGCAGCATATATTAAAAACTAACTTAGGGATGTGTGTTCTAGGCAAGATTTTTTTTCTTTTTAATTGTAGAATATAGTCCATCGCTTTAGAAAAACTAGGCGAGGATGTGGCACAGTAAGAAAGTCTAACCTGGCAAGCTTTGTGAGTCAGGATCATTATTTCAAGTCTCATGAAATGATATGATTTTAGAAAATTGCCTCTTTCCTTATATTTTCAACTTTATTTATTAAACCATATATTGTATAAATTCCATCTTGTCTTTAGTTTATAAAATGTACAATTTGTGATATGGAGAACATCATTAATTTAGCTTTAATTATTTGTAATTTGAAACTAGACAAGTTATGATTTATCTTTAGTTTCATTTTACATGAACAATCATTCCTTTCCTGATAATGAATATAAAGATTGCAGATAAGCGTTAGGCTCAAAATGTACTATATGAGTAAATGAAACAGTTATAAAAATTCCCAAGCATATTAGATACCTTTTCAATATAAAAGAATAATATGCTACTCATAAATAATTCTTTTCTATTTCTTCTATTTCTTACACTGACTCCCAAAGCAGATTGGATGATATAATTGGATATATAAAAAAAATGATAAAAGTGGAATTTCTTTTTTTAATAATGTGCCTTTATTGGTGCATTATAGTATTATATTATAATGTAAATCAGAAATTTCTTTTAAAATATTCTATAACAAAGTCCTTGCTAATTATGAGTCAGTGAAGTTCCATTATATATCTATACTTTCTCCTCACCTCCTGTTCTGGGAGCTTATGAAACAAAGCACTATCAGCTATATAAGTAAAATAAAGATCCTACATTTCCCTCCACTTCCAAGTCATTGTAAGGTAAGCCTATGATTCTATTATGAAGACTCCTATAATTCATGTTGTTTACTGGCTAACTTCCTAAAACAAAGCAAAGAAAAAAGGCATTTTCTTCATTTCTGGGGTGGTTTCTATCCCAGAATGTTAGTACCCTTCACTAACTCTGTTATGCCATTTCTCTGTGTGAGCTGTTTATTGAAACTATCATCTGAGCTGATTCAGTTAAGTGATTAGCTGAATGTTAATGTTAAGTGTAATTCAGTTAACTGGTTACAAGTTAGCAGTGCACAGAGGCCATGGCGACCAACATTTAAATTATTTTTCTTATTTTGGTGCTAGGGATGGAAGACAAGACCTTGAGCAAGCATACACTCTGCTGTTTTGCTACATCCCCAGATGACCAACAGTTAAATTGTTATTATTTTCTTTTTTTTTTTTTTTTTTTGCGGTACTGGGGATTGAACTCAGGGGCATTCTACCTCCAAGATAAACCCCCAGCCTTATTTTTTATTCTTTATTTTGAAACCAGGTCTCACTAAGTTGCAGAGTGCCTCACTAGGTAGCTGAGGCTGGCCGCGAACCTGGATCCTCCGGTCTCAGCCTCCCGAATGCTGGGATTACAAGCGTGCGCCACCACACCCGGCTCTATTATTTTCTTTTTAATGCAGGGGAATCAGCAGAGGCATGCTACCTTCAAGTTATACCTCCAGGTCTTTTTATTTTTATTTTGAAATAGGGTCTCACTAGATTTCTGAAGGTCTCGCTAAGTTGCTGAGGCTGGCCTACCTGCAATCCTCCTGCCTCAGTCTCCCAAGTACTGGGATTACAGGTGTGTGACACCATGACCAGCTCTAGCATTTAAATTCTTTTTTTTCATTTTTTCCAGCATTTAAATTCTGACATACACACTTTGAAGGCAGAAAGCTCATTGTGGAAGCAATATAACTTTCCTATGAAATTAGTTTATAGGGAAGAATGACAATGAATAATTTTATAAAGTGAAGGCAAAACAGTACTTACTTTGTGCTTTGAAAATGATATTACAAAAATTAAAAAACTTTAATAAGGGAATCAGGGAAAATACAGGATTTGAAATATGCCACTGTAGCATATTTGCTCGATAGTACAAATTTTAAAACTCCACTGACAGCAACTAGCTCTAATTCATTAAGCACCTTGAGCACATGGGAAGTGTTCTTTCCAAAGGGCATCAAAAGTTGATTTGTTTGATAAAAAGCAAAATTTAGGTATAGGGAATAATGAGGTCAGACAGCAAGTGCTAATTAGAAGTTGAAATAACAAGGCAATGGAGATGAATTTTTATTAATTTTCACAGGAAATGGCTGTCTAAGAAAAGCATTTTAAGTGAGTTGTTTTCATTCCATTTCTAGGAGTTTTGATCTCAAAAGCTCTCTTGATAAGTAGAAGTTGTCTGCAAATTGAAACACAGAATCTGAGATGGTGAAGTTTGAGTAGGACAAATTTCCAGCAGCTTGGTTATGACTTGCTGGGGAAATGGGTCCCCACGTCTCAGAGTGTTAGAGGAACACAGCTTGTGGGTTCAGTCCTTAAGAGCCAGGCAACCTTCCATGGGGGCAAATGATCTGCCCCTACCTATCATGTCTGTACCCCTCTTGAAATCAAACTCATTATTGAGTGAGAGGCTGAGGAAAGTGAAGAGGTGACTCATGACTCCTGGAAAAGCATATCAATCACATGTTCTGATTCTTAGGTTTGGCTCCAAATGAGAAAATATTTATGGTAGATCATCTGTTAACCTCAACAGTGCATATGTTAAAGAGATTGAATCCTGTGAACAGCATCTTTTAAATGTTTCTTAGCTTGGAGCCCTTTTCATCTAGTATTGAAATAACATAGGTCTTTATGATTATGCAATTGTGGATATTCCCAGAGTAATAGAAGGCGAGGCTGCTGATGGAGAAATGTAAAGGAAAAAAATCCAATTGTGATACTGTCATTATAGTAGCACTTAAATTGCATTTGTCTATCAAAACTTTCACTTTCTTATATCACATGCAGACATTAGAAATGAGTGAAATTCAAGAAAGAATCCACTATGGAATTCGTACCTTCCAAAATGATCTCTGGGAGTCTGTTTTTAAATGGCTTCTTTCCGAAGTGCTGATCTCTCCTGTTCCTGTGAAAGCACTTGATGGATATTATCTAAGAAGACGTCAGTATCAGAAGCTTTCCAAGGACTACTTAAATTCTGTTTGGAAATAACTGTTTTGGATGTGGACAATTCAGGCAACTGCATAGTTTCACCATCAGGTAGCACATTTCAGTCCTGGTAGACCTCATAGCCATCTGCAGTTTAGCTTCTACAGAGTTTAATTGCATGTATAGCCTACAATTTAGATCTTTATTATATAGTGTTTGATAGCTGCTAATTGCTTCTGGTGTGTCCACCTGCCTTTACAAAAATTGTCTTTCCAGCACCTGGAGGGCAGAAGCCAAATTATATATTTTTGTATGTTTCATAGTTCCTAGCAAAGTACTTTGATCATCAAGGTTGCCTGGGGACAAAAGGTGTGTGTGTGTGTGTGTGTGTGTGTGTGTGTGTGTGTGTGTGTGTGTGTCTATAAATCAATAGTGACAATTGCTTTTTTCCTTCTTCAAAGAATGCCTAAAAAGTGCAGATGTTTTCAAAAAGTATACTTGAGATGTTTTGTTCTTTAACAAAACAAAAACACAACAAATTCTACCATCCTCTCACTCCATGAGGAATATTTTACATCTTTCCCAGTAAGAAGTTACTTAGCTCTTTAGGACTACTTCTACTAAGAGAGCGATTTATCCATTAGAATTCATTCAGCTGCAAAACAACAGCAGCAGCATCAATAACAACAACACACACACACACATACACACACACACACAAAACAAAAGACAAAAGAAAAAAAACAGACTACTCAGCTAGACTGTAAAATCTAGATTCTACTGACATAGAAGGGTCAGAAAAGTCCCTGAGGTTGGCCAACCAATTACTAAAGGAAGACACCTGATTAGGGATCAGTTATTCCTGTTAAAGAATTCTGATTATCAAGGCATATACTTCCTCATATTGACTAAAAATTTTGCTACCTTGAAATTCATTCTATTTTTGAACACTATGGAATGGTTACATTTTCTTTCTATCAGAAAATTCTTCCAGTATTTAATATCTCCGTTGAAGGCATATTTATGTAACATAAAACAATGACTTTAGTAGATTTCAGGAACTGTGGAACCACTATCACAATCCAGATTTAGAGCAATTTCATCACCCCATTAGTTCTTTTTTCACTAATCCTATGTCTGGATCTAAGATTTTTCTTTTCTGGGATTGTTAAGTACATAAAATCATACCATATATCATCCTTCCTGTCTGGCTTGTTCCACTTATGTGACATTGTTGAGGTTTGTGGAGGTTGTAGCAAGGATCAGAGGACTCATTCCTTTTTATGGCTGAGGAACATTCCATTGCATGCCTGTCACATTTTGTTGGCCAATTTCCCAAGTGGAGGACATTTGGATTTTTTTCAGTTTTTGGCTGTTAGGACTGAAGTGACTATGACCATTCATGTATTTATTTTGGTGTAGACATGCAATTTAATTTCTCTTGGGTAGATTCCTAGGAGTAGAATTGCTGGGTTTTAGGTTAAGTCTTGGTCAATCTTTCAAGAAAGTTTCAAGCTTTTTCCCAAAATGTTGATACCACTTTATATTCCTGATTGCAATAGTCTTCCAATTTCTTTATATACTCACTAATGTCTGACAATGTCTTTTTTTAGTGTAGCTATTCTTGAGCTTTTCCTCATATAGATCTTCTAAATGTTTCATTAGATTCATCACCAAGTATTTCTTTCTTTTGCTGTTATATAAATAGGATTGTGTTGTAAATTTCAAATTCCAGTTGTTTGTAGCCAATATATATGAAAGCAATTGACCTGTGTATATTAGACTTATATCAGGCGATCTTGCAATAATTACAGGTTTCATTAATAATTACTTTGGGTTTTCTATATAAGCAATCATGTCATCTAGAAACAGACAGTTTTATGTCTTCCTTTTCAATCTGTATGCCTCTTATTTCCTTTTCTTATGCATTAGCTAGGATTTCCAGTATATTGTTGAATAGAAATGGTGAGAGAAGATATCCTTGCCTTGTTCCATATTTTAGGCGGAAAACATCCAGTTTCTAACCATTAGGTATAATATTTGTTGTTGTTGTAGATGTCTCTATCACATGTCTTTGACTGGTTTTGGTGTTGGGTAATATTGACCTTTGGGAAGGAGTTAGAAGTATTTCCCTCTGTTTCTATCTTCTGGAAGAGATTATAGAAATTTGGTATATTTTCTTATTTAGTACTTGGTAGACTTGATTACTAAAGCTGTCTAGGCCTAATGTTGTGGAAGGTTATTAATTGTTGATTCAAGTTCTTTACTATTCCTATTTTGGTTATCTATTTCATCTTATGTCACTTTTGGAAGACTACGCCTTTCAAGGAATTGACCATTTTCATCTAGGTTATCAAATGTTGGGGAATAGAATTATTCAAAAATTTCCTTTAGTGGATCAAGGACCTGCAAGTCAGACCAGAGACCTTGCAGATACTTGAAGAGGGCATAGGACCAACACTTGAACACATAGGCACAGGTCTAAACTTTCTCAACAGGACCCCAAAAGCACAGGCAGCTCAAAGGAAGATCAATCCATGGGATTGCATGAAACTGAAAAGCTTCTGCAAAGCAAAGGAAACTATCAAGAA
>PVLC010016619.1:15750-35247 GCA_004027655.1 Graphiurus murinus | reverse complement strand
CCTCTGAGTTACACCCCCAGCCCTAATTCCTTAATTTTTTTTTTTTTTTTTGAAACAGGGTCTTGTTCAGTTGCTGAAACTGGCCTCAAACCTGTCATCCTCCTGTCTCAGCCTCTCAAGTACTAGGATTACAGGTGTGTGACACCACACCCAGCTTTCCTCCTCCTCCCCTTCCTCCTCTTCCTCCTCCTCCTCCTCTTCCTCCTCCTCCTCCTCTTCCTTCTTCTCCTCCTCCTCTTCCTCCTCCTCCTCTTCTTCCTCCTCCTCTTCTTCCTCCTCCTCCTCCTCCTCCTCCTCCTCCTCCTCCTCCTTCTCCCCCCTCTCCCCCCCACCCTGCCCCTGTACTTACTGAGCCCACAGAACGTGGGGGACGCCTCTAGACCACAGAGACTGACACAGGTAGAGACGCTCATCCCCGTGGGGCTTACATTCTCATGGGAGGTCACAGACCACTAAAAAGGTGAGTAGCAAGCCAGGCATGCTGGCTCGCCTGCAATCCCAGGGACTTGGGAGGCTGAGACCGGAGGATCCAGGTTCGCGGCCAGCCTCAGCTACTTAGTGAGGCCCTCTGCAACTTAGTGAGACCCTGTTTCAAAAATAAAGAATAAAAAAGAGAGCTGGGCATGGTGGCACACACTTGTAATCCCAGTACCTGGGAGGCTGAGACTGGAGGATCTGGGTTCGTGGCCAGCCTCAGCTACCCAATGAGGCCCTCCGCAACTTAGTGAGACCCTGTTTCAAAAATAAAGAATAAGCCGGGCGTGGTGGCTTATTGTAATCCCAGCATTCGGGAGGCTGAGACCGGAGGATCCGAATTTGCAGCCAGCCTCAGCTACCTACTGAGGCACTCCGAAACTTAGTAAGACCCTGTTTCAAAATAAAGAATAAAAAGTAGGGCTGGGGGTATAGCTCGGAGGTAGAGTTCAATCCCCAGTACCGCAAAAAATAAAATAAATAAATAAATAATAAAAAGTAGGGCTGGGGGTATAGCTCAGAGGTAGAATGCCCCTGGGTTCAATCCCCAGTACAGAAAAAAAAAAAAATTTCAGTGTGCACCAAAGAGGTAGACAGAGATTTATTTAGGAAAATAAGAAATACACATATACACATTCAAGGGAGAACGTGGGCCACCCCAAAAGTGAGAGAGGCCCCTTGGTGGTACAGGGCTTTTCTTTTCTAGGGGACCCTCATGGGGGGGCAGGAGGAGGTGTGTGAGGGTGACCCCGGTCCCTCTTGGGGGGCAGGAGGAGGTGTGTAAGGGTGACCCCGCTCCCTCTTGGGGGGCAGGAGGAGGTGTGTAAGGGTGACCCCGCTCCCTCTTGGGGGGCAGGAGGAGGTGTGTAAGGGTGACCCGGGTCCACCCAGGAGCCACAAGGGGGTTCTGTTTATCCTGGCTCTGTTTGACTGTGGGCTCCATTATCTGATCAACAGATAAGCTGGAGAGTCCCCTAAATTACAGGGTTTTCCAGATAGCTTGTCTGTCTTGTTAACAGGGCACAGGACAATTATAGCTTCTCTTTTCTTAAATTTTGAGATTTACAGATTTCCCAGGAATTTGGGAGAGAGAACTGGTTTGGGAAGTGTTGGTCTGAGGCCCTTCAGGACCAGCTTCTTATATTAAAGTTTTATATATATTTATATATGTATGATATATACATATATATGATATATATACACACAAACTATAAATATACATATATATGTAGTTTGTGTGTGTGTGTGTGGTACTGGGGACTGAACCCAGAGGCATTCTACCTTCAAGCTAAACTCCCAGATCAGTTTTATTTCTTTTTTTTGCGGTACTGGGGATTGAACTCAGAGGCATTCTACCTCCGAGTTATACCCCCAGCCCTATTTTTTATTCTTTATTTTGAAACAGGGTCTCACTAAGTTGCAGAGTGCCTCACTAGGTAGCTGAGGCTGGCCTTGAACTCGGATCCTGTGGTCTCAGCCTCCCGAATGCTGGGATTAGAAGCGTGCGCCACCACGTCCGGCTCCAGTTTTATTTCTTATTTGGAAACAGGGTCTCACTAGATTGATGAAGTTCTCACTCTTTGCTGAGACTGTCCTAGAACCTGCGATCCTCCTGTCTCAGCCTCCCAAGTACTGAGCTCACAGGCGTGCACCGCCACATCCGACTTCACGCTATACTTTACTTCTCCTTCCCGTCTGTCTCCTTTCTGCTTCTGTATTTCTTCTATCCTGCATCTTTTTGAGCTTCCAGGCGGGGCACTGGGCTAAGTCCGTCGACCACTCTGGACCTCGGATTCCTCGTCTGTAAAGCGAGGGTAATCGCCGCCCCACGTGTGTGGGTTCCCATGACAATGGAGTGAGCCCTGGCCATTTTGGCACCGACTAAGGACACCGAGAATCATCACCGCAACTGTAGGGATATTCAGAGCCGGGCCTCCCTGCACCAGCCAGGCAGCAGTTAAGAAGCAACTTGGCACCCAGCAGGCCCTCCACAAGCCTGGAGCATGGGACGCCGGGCAAGCAGCCCCCCAGCCCCCCCAGCTCCCCCAGAGAGCGGGCAGGCCCAGCCCCCGCCACCCAGCCCGGGCTCGGGAGCGCGTGTGGCACACTGACCTCCCTGGGGCTGAATCCGACCTCCGTGAACAGGGACACACGTGGGGTGCTGGCCAGGGGGGATGGGCCCCGACAGCTGGAAACATCTGGATTGAATTGTCGCTTGGAAGTACGGGCCAGGCAGCCAAGGAATGTGTGAGCTAATTTTAGGCCAAAAGACGGAGCTCGGCAGGGCGGGGGCTTGCTCCCAAGCCGCAGCTCAGAGACGGGGCCTGGAGGAGCCTGGAGGCTCCACTGTGCCCCTTGGAGGGTCCCCGCAGGCCCTGCGGCTGGGTCTCTCTCTCTCTCTCTCTCTCAGGATAGGTGCTACTTGGTGCCTCTGCTAGCACAGGCAACCCCTGCTCCTGGCTCCTGCCCGCATCCCTGGAAAGAGAAAGATGCGAGTCCCTGTTTCACAGGTGAGGCGGTGAGGCGGTGAGGCGAGGCACCCAGAGGTCAGGGAGGCTCCCGGCACTGGGAATCTCCCAAGCAGCCACACAGGGATTTGAACCAGGTTCGCCCAACTCCCAGCCAGAAAGATCAGGCCCCCGGATCTCGGTTTGGTCAGTCTCTCTGCCTTGCCTGGGTCCCAAACCATTTTGCAGCACTTCCTGTGCTAGCACCTCCATTCCACAGCTGTTTCCTGTCTCCCTACTGTGTGTCACCCACCACACAGTGATGGGGAGAGAGCAGGCACAGGGACCAAGGCCCCACCCTCATGCAGTGGCACAAGGCACTAGATTGAGGGTGCCATTCCAGACCTTGCACGGGAGGGAAGGAAGGGGGGGGGATGCCCCGATATTTCCCAGGGGGCAGAGCTACACAGCTAAAGAACTAGAAGATAGCCAGGCGTGGTGGCACAAGTGCTGGCAATCCCAGTACTTGGGAGGCTGAGACGGGAGGGCTGCAGGATTGAGGCCAGCCTCAGCAACTTAGTGAGACCCTGTTTCAAAATAAAAAATAAAGCCGGGCGTGGTGGCGCACACTTGTAATCCCAGTACTCGGGAGGCTGAGACAGGAGGATCACAGGTTTGCGGCCAGTCTCAGCTACTTGTGAGGCCCTGTTTCAAAATAAAAAATAAAATAGAGCTGGGGATGTAGCTCAGGGGTGGAATGCCCCTGGGTTCAATCTCCATACTGGAAAAAATAAAAAATAAAAACAAAAAGGGCTGAGGGTGTAGCTCAGAGGTAGAATGCCCCTGAGTTCAATCCCCAGTACTGCAAAAAAATAAAAATAAAAATAAAAAATATAATAATAAATGAATCTGGGGAATAAGTTTCCAACACACAAGCCTTTGGGGGACATGCTGAGACCTTCACAGCTCATGTCCTCCGGTAATCCTCCTTCCCTAGGCTGCAGGTCCTGCCTCTGGGCAGGCATTCCCCTCTTCCCTCCCGCCTCCCCTCTCTCCCACATTGCGGTCTCCTCTGCCTGGTGGACCGTCTCTCTGGGGTCACCCCCTACCAGGTCAACACGGTCCACGCCCCCCAGAACTGTCTCCTGCCCCCTTGGAACTGTCCCTACAGGGGGCAGCTGACGAGAAAGCTCCCACTTCATAGATGGCAACCGCACGTCCACACCCAGGGCCTGCGGGATTAGGCGGCCCCTCGGCTCCCTCGGCAATCCCCTGCTCTGGCCAAGGTGGGCACCGCAGACGGGCAGTGCCCAGTGGCTGCCTCCCGCCGCCTGATGGTGGTGGCACGGGCTCACAGTGGCCTCCAGAGAGGAATTCTGCAGCTGAAGGGAAGTCAGGCCCAGGGCCCGGCTTGCTTGGAGATTTGGGGAGTTTCCAGCCACTCACCAGAGTGCCAGGCTTTGGTCATTGACCCCAGAAATTAAGAGTTTAAGCCGGGCTGTGGTGGTACATGCCCATAATCCCAGAACTTGAGAAGCTGAGATGGGAGGATCACAAATTTGAAGCCAGGCTAAGCAAGTTAGTGAGACCCTGTTTCCAAATTTAAAAAATAAAATAAAATAGAAGCTAGGTGTGGTGGTGCATGCTTGTAATCTCAGTACTTGGGAGGCTGAGACTGGAGGATACGGGTTCTCGGCCAGCCTCAGCTACCTAGTGAGGCACTCCACAACTTAGTGAGACCCTGTTTCAAAATAAAGAATAAAAAATAGGGCTGGGGGTATAGCTCGGAGGTAGAATGCCCCTGGGTTCAAAACCTGGTACAAAAGGAAGAAGGAAGGAAGAAAGGAAGGAAGGAAGGAAGGAAGGAAGGAAGGAAGGAAAGAAAGAAAGAAGGAATTAACAGTTTAATCCTGCGTCTGTGATGTTCAAACTATGTGGTTTTAGGTAAATCTCTGAACCTCTCTCTCTCTCTCTCTCTCTCTCTCTCTCTCTCTCTCTCTCCCCCCCCCCTCTCTGGCTACACCCTCAGCCCTATCTTATTTTTATTTCAAAACAGGATCTCTCTAGGTTGTTGAGAGTCTCACTACTTGCTGAGGCTGTCCTTGAACCTACAATCCTCCCAAGTACTGGGATCACCATGCCCGGCTCTCCGGACCTCTCTCAACCCTCAGTTTGCTCACCCATAACCCGGGTTAGAGGGGGACCCGCTTCACAGGGGAAGCAACAGTGAGCCCAGCAGAGTGGGCCGGGCTTGGCACGCAGGGCGGGCTGCCGTGGTGACCACTGCCGTGGTCATGGAGGAGAGTGGACCCCATTGCTGCGGCGCCCTGGGCCCTGTGGCCACAGCCGTGACCGGTGCGCTCTGGGCAGCACAGAGAGAGCCAGGCACCGGACGGACTCCTGTCTCCCTCCTCTGTCTCTGGAAATGAAAAATCCACAGGCCAGCCAGGCACCGTGGCCCACATCTGTCATCCCGGTGCTTGGGAGGCTGAGACAGGAGGATCACAGGTTCGAGGACAGCCTCAGCAAGGAGTGAGACTCTCAGCAACCTAGTGAGACCCTGTTTCCAAATAAGAAATAAAATTGGGCTGGGGGTGTAGCTTGGAGGTAGAATGCCTCTGGGTTCCATCCCCAGTACCACTAAATAAATAAATGAATGAATAAATAAATAAATAAATCCACAGGCCCCTGCCTCATGTGGCCCCAGACAAAGTCCACGGTGGCCTCGCAGTGAGTAACAAGAGCAGCCGTGACAGAGACTCACTGTGCAGACGGAGGGCTGGGGGCGCTGAGCGGAGCGGGAGGGACCTGCAGTTGTCTGCTGGTCACCAGGCTGGTGTCCCTGCCCAGGACTGCGGAGAGGACAGGCTGAGATTTCTCTCTCTCTCTCTCTCTCTCTCTCTCTCTCTCTCTCTCTCTCTCTCTCTCTCTCTCTCTCTCTCCTCCCTCTTCTTTCTTCTTCTTCTTCTCCTTCTCCTCCTCCTCCTCCTCCTCCTCCTCCTCCTCCTCCTTCTTCTTCTTCTTCTTCTTTTCCTCCTCCTCCTTCTCTGTCTCTGTTTCTCTTTCTCTCTTAACCCTCTCTTCTCCATCTTTCTTCTTCTTCTTCTTCTTCTTCTTCTTCTTCTTCTTCTTCTTCTTCCTCTTCCTCTTCCTCTGTCTCTTTCTCTTCTTCTTCTTCCTCTCTCTCTCTTTCTCTCTCCTCCCTCCTCTCTCTCTCTCTCTCTCTCTCTCTCTCTCTCTCTCTCTCTCTCTCTTCTCCTCTCCTCTCCTCTCCTCTCCTCTCCTCTCCTATCTGTCTGTCTCTCTCTCTCTGTCAGCGAGGAGGTGGGAGGCATGGCCAGATCCTTCCAAAGCTCAAAAGTCTCTCCAGGTACAGCTGAACCCTCTAGAGCAAAAGCAGAGGCCCAGCCGGCAGGACCAGGGAGAGGAGGAGCAAGGAGGAGGGACTCAGGCAGGTGAGCGGGCCGCCCGGGGCCACGCCGAAGCCTTGCGGGAAGCAGGACCTGGGCACCGGGGAGCCACTGCTAGTTTCTGAGCCGGGGAGCAGCCTCTGACGTTAAGAGGGTTGGACCTGTGTGGGGGCATCGCCAGGGACCCCCAGCAGCTGCAGCTTCCTGAGCCTCCCTGACAGTCCCAGGACAGGGCAGGGAGCCAAGCCGGGGACGACGGTCGGGACCTCCATTCCCACACACGCTCCACCTGGCCCGAGAGCCCACCTGCCGGCCGATGGCTGGCTGACTTTCAAGGTCCGTTGCACGTGTGTGCCCAGCAAAAGTTGCAGTTCGGGGAGCCGTGGCAAAGGTAGGAACCCAGGTAGCCACGATGAAGTGTGTTCCTGTCACCCAGGAAGGTTCTTGCAGACGCTTCCCAAATGGTTCTCTGCGCCCAAGGGTAAGTAAGAGTTGTCACTATCACTGCAGATTAGCTTTGCCTTTTCCTGAAATTTGTCGCGCGTGCGTGCGTGCGTGCGTGCATTCGGGTGTGTTTTTACTGGGGATTGAACACCAGAGGCATTCTACCTTTGAGCTACACCCTCAGCCCTTTTTATTTTTTATTTTTATCTTTAAACAGGGTCTCACTACATTGCTGAGGGTCTCACCAAGTTGCTGGCACTGGCCTCGAACCTGCAATTCTCCTGTCTCAACATCCCAAGTACTGGGATGAACAGGCGTGCGCCACCACGCCCCACTGTTCCTGACCTTCCTAATGGTGGAATCCACAGTACGTGTACAGCTTTTTGTGCCTGGTTTTCACTCAGCATGGATCTTGGTGTGTGGATCGGTATTCCTTCTTGTTCGTTCTGAGTACTATTCCGTTGTATTGGCGTACCACAGTGTTTTTATTATTCATTTACCAGTTGAATTTGGGGGCTAAGTTTGTTTGTAATGGGATACGTTTTATTTCTTTTTTGCGGTGCTGAGAATGGAACCCAGAGCCTTGTGCATGCTACACCCCAGCCCAGTGGCTTCCAGGGTATTTGTGTGTTTGTTTGTTTGTTTACTATTAAGAATAAAGCTAGCCGGGCGTGGTGGCGCACACTTGTAATCCCAGCATTCGGGAGGCTGAGACTGGAGGATACGGGTTCTCGGCCAGCCTCAGCTACCTAGTGAGGCACTCCGCAACTTACTGAGACTCAGTTTCAAAATAAAGAATAAAAAATAGGGCTGGGGGTATAGCTCGGAGGTAGAATGCCCCTGGGTTCAATCCCCGGTACCGCAAAAAAAAAAGAATAAAGCTGTAGCCAGGCATGGTGGCACACGCTTATAATCCCAGCACTTGGGAGGCAAGAGGATCGAAGGTTCCCAGCCTGCCTCAGCTACTTTGTGAGGCCCTCTACAACTTAGTGAGATCCTGTTTTAAAATAAAGAATAAAAAATAGGGCTGGGGCTATAGCTCAGAGGTAGAATGCCCCTGGGTGATGCCTCTCGTGGGTTCTTGGCCTCCGTGGTGAAAAGAATTTCAACACGTGCCAGATACGGACAAAGGCAGGAGTTTATTTTAAGGGAAAGGCACAAGTGCACAGGGGAAAGGGCACAGGTCACCTCAGGAGTCTCTGGGATGGTAGCTGGGGGAGAGAGAGGGAGAGGGAGAGAAAGAGCAGTCTCTCAACTTTTCTATCACATCTGGCCAGGGGCTGGCTCAGGGGTCCAGGGCAGCATGGACCCTTAGGGTCTTAAAAAAAAAGTGACAAAATTTTTAGGTAGGACTCTCTGGGAGTGGAGACAGGAAGTCAGGGATGTGGGGTCTTACAGTAGGTGTGACTTCCTTTTGAGAAGCAAATGGAGCTCTGAAAAATCACCTCAGGGACTTCCAATATGGAGTCAGCGCATTGTGAATGGGCCTGGCTTTCTAAGGATGAGCAGGCTCTGTTCAAACCACATTTTCCTTTCCTTCCCAATCCTTTCTGCCTAAATTTTATTCCTTCTATTCTACCTTATCAATTCCCCCCATCCTACCTCTCTATGCCTGCCCTTCCCAGCGAGATGTCTCCAGTCCTTCATGCCCTGGCTCCGGGAACCCCTCATCCCGACACAGCAGCCTCCCCTTCCTCCCTGCCTCCACTCGACCCCAGCCTCCCCAACACGACCTGGTGGCCACCCTTCCCTCTCAAGTCAACAACCCTGCGACCGGCAGACCTCAGTGAGCACGTGCGGGCCTGTGGCGCCTGCTCAGGGCCCTGCGTCCCTCCTCCATCTGACCCTGGGCCTCCACACAGTTAGCTGTGCCTGACTCCAGATACTGCACCCCCACCCCGGGGGCATCGCCAGGCCCGCCCAGGGCCCAGCAGGGTGCCTGGCTCTCTCTGAAGTAATCCACAGCCTGCCGGAGTGACGGATAGGGACAGGGTCACTGGGAAGCCGCTCGGGACCCCTGCCCAGATCAGCTGCGCCCCAGATGGAAGGAGACAGGGTCCCCGAGTAAACTTAGCCCGCCAACCACAGCCCCGCTTCCTGTCCAGCGCCCTTCCTTCCCGCCCTGCAGAGCTGCGGTCAGCAACGTCAGGCTTCCTGGCAGCATGGCCTGCTGGGGCCAGGGGTTCCACTTCCCCAGCCTCAGTTTCCCCAGCAACAGCATTGTCCCCAGACTGTGGGGTCATTGCAAGACTTGAATGAGGTGGTGCGATAGACAGCGTGTTTGGTGATGGGCTGCGTATACAGTAAGTGCTCAATAAATGCCAGCTTTGCTGTGTGCTGTTCTCTGCAAAGGGGGCCTGGGCTCCACTCTGTCCCCCTGCCAAGTAGCAGTGTTTTCCCTCAGCCTCAAGGAGCCACAAAGGGTGACTCAGGGGGGGACTTCCAGGGCCCAGAGCAGGCCAGCGGGGGGCAAGACTTCGGGCCATGGGATTCCCCCAGAACCCCGCTGTGATCCCAAGGATGGCGTAACACTGAAGGGAGGACGAGGCTTTCAGGTCTGGGTTCCAATTCCACATCCCCAGGCATGACCTAAAAAGGGTGACTTCTCTCTGACCCTCAGCCTCCTCCTCCTCCTCCTCCTCCTCCTCCTCCTCCTCCTCTTCTTCTTCTTCTTGTGGTACTGGGAATGGAACCCAGGGGCCTTCTACCTCCAGGCCACACCCCCAGACCTATTTTATTTTTTATTCGGAACCAGGGTCTCGCTAAGTTGCAGAAAGTCTCATTGAATTGCTGAGGCTGGCTTCGAACCTGCAGTCCTCCTATCTTAGCCTTCCAAGTACTGGGATTACAAGAAGTGTGCCCGGCCCCTCAGTCTCCTCTTCTGTAAAACACAGATAGTCTGAGTATGCCCTTCAAAGGCTGTTTGAGGGGTTCATGGAGGTAATTGCAGACGGCTGTGGGTTCAGGTTCTGTCTGCGGGATGGACTGACTTGGAGATTCAGGCTGGGTCTGTCTCTTCAGCCTGGAGATGTTCAATATCGCAGGGCAGTCACACAGAGGAAGGACTCAGCAGTGTGCCAGACCCGGCCTGTATCTATCCAACAGCCAGATGTCATTTCCAGAGTCAGTTGCTTAAGAAATACATTATAATATTTCCAGAGTCAGTTGTCTAAGAAACACATTATAATAAAACCAAGTGAATGGGGCTGGGGATGTAGCTCAGTGGTAGAGTGCTTACTCAGCACGGGCCAAGCTCTAGGTTTCATCCCAACACTGCAAAAAAAAAAAAAAAAAAAAAAAAAAAAAAAAAAAAAAAAAAAAAAAAAAAAAAAAAAAAAAAAAAAAAAAAAAAAAATGGTTTTAAAAAGGTCATCAAACCAGGCAAGGTAGTGCATACTTGTAATCCCAGTACTTGGGAGGCTGAGACTGGAAGATCCGGGTTCGAGGCCAGCCTCAGCTACTTAGTGAGGCCCTCTGCAACTTAGTGAGACCCTGTTTCAAAATAAAGAATAAAAAATAGGGCTGGGGGTGTAGCTCGGAGGTAGAATGCCCCTGGGTTCAATCTCCAGTACCACAAAAATAAATAAATAAATAAATAAATAAATAATACAAAAAGGTCATCAATCCACCATATAATTTGGCTATACCACTCCTGGGTATCTTTCCAAAGGGGCTGAAATCAGAGAATTGCAGTAATATATGCATATCCGTGTTCATAGCAGCAGAATTCACAATAGCCAAATTATGGAACCAACCTAGGTGTCTATCAACAAATTAATGTCTTACAAGATTATGGGATGTGCACACAATGGAATTCTACTCAGCAATCAAGAAGAATAAAATAATGTCATTTGCAAGAAGATGGAAGGACCTGGAGGACATTATGTGAAGTGAGATTAGCCAGTCACAGAAAGGGAAGGGACATATGTTTCTCTAATATGCGCAAGCTAGGGAGTCACTGGATACCAGAGGGACTCCAGGTAATGGAGGGGAAACCTCAGTGGAGCCAGGGAGGGGGGCTAGGGGAAGGGGAGGGAGAAGATTGAGATTCATTAATGGAAATACTACCATTGACTGTGTACATATGTAAAAATACCAATGTCAATCTCATCTGTATGGGAAGGGGGGAGACAGGGAGGTGGGGGGGCACCAAGTGCTGTGTGCATGTATATCACTGTCAACATGATTCACACTATGATGTCAGACTATAATGCACCCATAAAAGCACATTATAAAAACAACAATAATAATATACCTTAAAATCACATTCATTAAACAGGTCATCCATAAGCCGGGCGTGGTGGTTGCATGCTTGTCATCCCAGTCCTTGGGAGGCTGAGACAGGAGGATCACAGGTTCATGACCAACTTCAGCTACCTAGTGAGGCATTCCGCAACTTAGTGAGACCCTGTTTCAAAAGAAAAAATAGGGCTGGGGGTATAGCTCGGAGGTAGAATGCCCCTGAGTTCAATCCCCAGTACTGCAAAAAAAAAAAAAAAAAAAAAAAAAAAAATTAAAATAAAGAATAAAAAGTAGGACTGGGGTGTAGCTCGGAGGTAGAATCCCCGGTACAGCAAAAAAAAAAAAAAAAAAGGTCATCCATATTCGAAACTGACCACTTTCTAATGACTTCACTACATCCCACTACCAGCTCTGCTCTGCTCTGCAGGGTTTTATACCTGTTGTTACACCTACTATATAGTGTCCAATAGCTCAAAATTGGCCATGAGGGTATTGCACAGGGGCGAAAGGCTAGCACTGCAAATCAGGGCTCTTTCCCCTGGAGAAAGTTGAACAACGCCAGCTGTTAAACATTTACCAGCGGGGGCCTGGCCGCCCCGTGGAGCCCCCTCAGCCTCTGGCTAGTCGCAAAGGAGCACCCGGCCGGGATGGCGGTAGGAGTGGGCGGCGGGCGCCCCCTGGTGGCTGCCTTGCGCACCCATCGTTAGCGAGGCCGAATTAAATCCTGCACACCTCGGTGAGCAGAGAACTGCGGAGCGCTCTCTTTTGGTACAGAAGGAAACCCAAACCTATGCAGATAGAGCATCCTCGAGCCACAGCCCTCTAGAAGCTTCCAGAAAGACCCAGTGACAAGACCCCCTGGGGCACTGCGCAGACGCCCCGGAGGAGTCTGCACCCCATGCGTGGATCCTGCAGGTTTCCTGGTTCACAGGGAAAGGGCAGCCTTCCTGGGGTGGATGGCCCCGGCTCAAGGCGGCCACCCCAGTCCTCTCCCCCAGCAGCCCAGAGCACCGGGAACGGTCTCCTGTGTCTTTCAGACTTCTTCAGGGGAAGAGGCAGACATGCGGGCATTGCTGCTTCTGCTTGACTCTGTCTGTCCCCTGTCCCTGCCCTGCTCCTCCCCACCTCCCACCCCTGTGCTTTCCTCCCAGCCCCTTTCTCCCAAGCTGCAGCTCCTCCCACACTCTACCGGCTCTTTAAACTTTTTTTTTTTTTTTTTTTGGCGGTACTGGGGATGGAACCCAGGGGCATTCTACCTCCGAGCTACACCCCAATCCTATTTTTTATTCTTTATTTTGAAACAGGGTCTCACTAAGTTGCGGAGGGCCTCACTAAGCAGCTGAGGCTGGCTGCGAACCCGGATCCTCCAGTCTCAGCCTCCCAGATATTGGGATTACAAGTGTGTGCCACCACACCTGGCTTCTCTTTAAACTCTTGTATCCTGGGCTGCACCTGTGTGATGAGATTGGCAGGTCTCTCACTCCCAAAGAGGAACCAATTCTCCACTAAGGTGAAATTTTACTCTCCTAGGAGACAGGAAAATATGCAGGGTTTTTTTTGTTGTTGTTGTTTTGTTTTGTTTGCTTGTTTGTTTGTTTGTTTGTTTTGTTTTGGGGGTGAGGGTTTGGTGGTACTAGGGATTGACCTCAGAGGCATTCTATCTCCAAGCTACACGCCTAGCCCTATTTTACTTTTTATTTGGAAGCAAGGTCTCACTAAATTGCTGAGAGTCTTGCTAAGTTGCAGAGGCTGGTCTCAAACCTGCCATCCTCCTGTCTCAGCCTCCCAAGTACTAGGATTACGGACCTGCGTTTTAAGCGGTCGTTTCCTTCTCTCTGTATGAGAATGACTTCGAAGGTATTTGGAGAGAAAGTCAGGTGCACTTAGCCGTGATCCATCGCTTCCTAAGCCTTGGTTTTCTTTTTTATACTTTTATTAGCTCATTATAAGCTCACACCATAATGTAAATCATGTTGACAGTGACACCCATGCACACGGCACTGGGTGAGCCTTCCCCGGCTCCTCCCCCATTCCTCTCTTCCCCATGCAGAGCACTGAGATTGACATTGGTATTTTCACATACGTACACATAGCTGACGGTAGCAATTCCTTCAATAAAGCTCAGTCTCCCCCCTCCCCTTCCCCTAGACCACCTCCCCGGCTCCACTGTGGTATCTCATGTACTCCCTAGCTTCCGCATATTAGAGAACGCGCATGACCCTTCCCTCCCTATCAAAATACCAACGACATGCTTCACAGACCTAGCAAAATCACTCGTGAATCTCACATGGAGAAACTAAGCCTTGGTTTTCTATCTGAGCCTCACAGAGACCATATGCTTTTTTGTTGTTTTGTTTTGCAGTACTGGGTATCAAATGAAGGGGCGCTATACCACTGAGTTACAGCCCTTTTTTTTTTTTTTTCGGTACTGGGGATTGAACCCAGGAGCATATCTACCTCCAAGTGACACCCCTAGTCCCCCCCCCTTTTTTTAATTCTTTATTTTGAAACCGGGTCTCACTAAGTTGCCTAGGGCCTCACTAAGTAGCTGAGGCTGGCCGCGAACCCAGATCCTCCGGTGTCAGCCTCCCAAGTACTGGGATTACAAACATGTGCCACCATGCCCAGCACCCCCCAGCCCTTTTTATTTATTTATTTATTTATTTATTTTTATTCTGAGACAGGGTCTTGCTAAGTTGCCCCAGCTGGCCTCAAACTTGGTGATCTTCCTGCCTCAGCCTCCCAAGTCCTGGGATGATGGGTGTGTGCTCCAGCATTCGGCTGTTTAATGTGGGTTGGAAATGAGGTCATATGTTGCTTAAATAGAGGGGCCACTGTTCTGACTTGAAGGGGCTGAGGAGGCTCTTGGGATATTGGGGTGACTTTTGATGCAAAAGTCAGAAAGCTCCAAACTAGGACAGCTGGTCACACAACACTGTTTGCAGAGGTCACCAAACTTCCACAGCCTGATCCAGCCTGCCACCTGTTTATAAATAAAGTTTTATTAGACCCCCCAACCACGCCCATTCATTCACAACATATGGTGGATGGCTTTGAGGACAGAGTGAGGAGTTGTTCACCGAGAATCAATGTGACTTGGGTGGTCTAAAATATTTACTGGCTGGCCCTTTAAGAAAAAGTCTGTTGACCCCAAATTTTCAAGATCTGCTCAGTGGTGAGCACTCCTACGGGTCTGTGGGGTGAGGCTTCTGCTGCCAGAGACTAGCAAGGGACCCCGATGTGGAAAGGAGAGGTGGGGTCAGCCTCGGGGGAAGGCCAGCATGGGCATGTAGAGTGTGTTTGAGGTCTGGGGGAACCAATTCTGCAGACCAGAACTGGGTCAGCGTGGAGGGATAGAATAAAACCCTTCATCTCCCCCTGCAGCCTGTTATAGTTAGTTATAAAATGTCCCCGAAAGAGCTCATTTATTAATATTCGGGGTTGATACGATTGAGTCACAAGGGTTGTCATCCCAGCAGTGGAGAAATCCATTAATGGATTTACTGGGTGGTAGCGGTGGGCTGGGAGGGTGCAGCTGGTGCGCGTGGTCTGGTGGGGGTGGTGCGGCCTTGGAGATGATATAGGTTCCTCCTCTGCCTGTTCACATGCTCACTCTCTCTCTCTCTCTCTTTCTCTCTCCCTCTCTCCTTCTCCCTCCCTCCCTCTTGATGGAGAGGGAGAACACACCCCTGAGATCCAAGGTCCCCGGTGGACTGCGCCCCAAACCGTAAGAAAATAAATCTCCTTTCCTCTAAGTGATATGGCCAGTCTTTTAGCTGATAGCCGCAAGAATGCTGATGGATACATGGCCTGAGCCCACGCTTCCCCAGCTGCTCACGGATGTACCAAGAGGCCCCCACTGCCCAGGAAAGGATTCGGAAGTCAACCTAACAGCCCAGGAAGGGGCTTCCCGAGGGACCTGGGCCCAAGGAAAACAGAACCAATGGTCACTTCGTGCTGAGTGATGGAGAAGCAGGGAGGGCTTCCTGAAGGCGGTGGCCAGGATGCCAGGAGGAATCAGCTTGCACTTATTTGTCACACGTTTATTGAGTGCCCGTGCTGGGCCAGGGCCTGGGCTGCACGGGGGATACTGCGGTGAATGAGACAGAGCCCACCCTGAAATGTGGCCACAGGGGAAGGCGACTGGGGGCAGGTGAGGTTACTCTGTCACCAGACAGAAGTTCATGGGTCCACACAGTCCCAAACCCACCCCAGCCCTCCGGATGAGACCTCACCCTGGGTTCCCCCAAAAGATGCTCAAGAAAACCCAAGCTGGCTGACGTGGGGTAGTGACAGCCTCAGAAATCCCACACGCTTCAGGATTCCTCTCGGAAATGCCCCCTCTGGCTGACCCTGGTACCCAGAAGAAAATGGCGGAGGGTGTGGGGGGGTCAGTCTTCCTTGGGTATCGGGGAGGGGACTCCATTGGCTAAGGAAGAGAGAAGGCAGAGGCATCGGGGTCCCAGGAGGAACCCAGGACTCGGAGGTGGCAAAGCGGCCTCCAGTCTTGGTTCTGGCCTGGAGGTAGCCCCGTTCCTCCCAGGCAGGAGGGAGGAAGGGCTGGTTTCATGGATTGTCCAACGCGGCCCCAGGACCTTGACCCTGGCTGGTGCAGCCAAAGTCCCTTCCTTAAAGGCCCTTATTGCCAGGGGTCCCCAGGAAGTCTCGCCCGGGGACTTCAGGCATGCAGCCAGGGCCTGCGGCCTCTACGGGAGGAAGCTGTGCAGGGTGAGGTCGTCCCCGTCAGGGTCGTCCCCGGGCTCGGCCTTGGGCAGGAGCTTGGGCAGGCCCCCATTGGCCGTGGCGGGGGCCCCCTCACCCACGTCGGGCAGCAGGGCCGAAATGCAGACCATCTCCGTGGGGGAGTAGTTGCGCACCGGGTACGTGTGGGTTTTGCGGGAGAGGCGGACCGCCAGCACCACGGTGCACACGAGGAAGATGGTGGCCACCAGGGCCAGGATGAGGATGGCCAGCAGGCACTGCCGCACGGGGATGCTGTCTGGGGCTTCCGTGGGGCTGGGGGTCGTGGCGCCCCCCGGGGTGACAAGCTGTCCCTTTTTTGCACTGATGTCTGCTGAGTTGCTGGCTGTCCCCGTAGTGCCTTTGTAAGCAACAGAGGACACAAGAAAGGCGGCGAAGGTCGTAGGTACGGAGGACAGGGCCACTGTGGCACCGGGGCCCATGGACAGGGCCTTGGTGGCTGTGGCCGCTGGGGGCGTGGCATCCGCCTGTAAGCCTGCTGGGGGCGTGGTCTCCACCTCTGTGGCTGCTGGGGGTGTGGCCTCCTCTTTGGAGGCTGCTGGGGGCGTGGTCTCCGCCTCTGAGTCTGCTGGGGGCGTGGCCTCCGCCTGTGTGGCCGCTGGGGGCGTGGTCTCCACCTGTAGAGCTTTTGGGACCATGGTCTCCGCCTCGGTGGCTACCGGCCCTTCTAACAGGGCCTCGGTGGTGGTCAGCTTTGTGGACAGAGACTCCTCCTGGGTTGGAGCCTCCCTGGTGGCCAGGTCCACGGTGGCCAGGGCCCACTGCGAGGCCAGTTCTGTTTTCAGCTGCCCCGTAACTGTCCCTCCCGCCTCCAGGCCAGCAGAGTCCCTCGTGGTAGCCTCCGCAGAGGCTGGCTCAGGGCTTCCGGGTCCCGCCGCACCTCTCTGTTCCAACATGCCCTCGGTGGGCAGAAGCGCAACACCCCTGGTGTAATTTTCAAGTATTTCTGGAGGGTCTGTGACTTCAGGCATGTAATCTTCATCGAAGTCGTCATCCAAAGTCACCTGTCTTCGTCCCCGGGCAAGTGGGGGGCCCGGGGCTACGTTGGCCCAGTCCTCCCCGGCACCCCACAGCTGGAGGCTGCTGCCAGGGCCCAGGAGGACTAGCAGCAGGAGGAGGTGTGGAGACATGGTGCCTAGGGAGACAGAGAGAGGAGGGACATCAAGGCGGCGTCACCGCTGGGCCCGCCTAGCACAGACCCTCTCCCAGGTCTAGCCTGGGGCAGGCACTGTGGCCTCAGGCACCAGCAGAACTCAGCACAAACTCAGGACAGAGTAACCGGTCCACAAGTAGCAGCTGCTATCACTGTTTTTCAACATGCATAAAGCCATCCAGGGGCAATTACTGTCATTCACAAGGCACTTAGAAACTGTATTTGCCAGCCGGGCGTGGTGGCACAGGCTTGTAATCCCAGCATTCGGGAGGCTGAGACCGGAGAATCCGGGTTCGAGGCCAGCCTCAGCTACCTAGTGAGGCACTCCGCAACTTAGTGAGACTCAGTTTCAAAATAAAGAATAAAAAATAGGGCTGGGGGTATAGCTCGGAGGTAGAATACCCCTGAGTTCAATCCCCAGTACTGGAAAAAAAAAAAAAAAGAAAAAAAAAGAAAAAAAGAAACTGTATTTGCCTCAGCCAGGTACAAGGATACACGCCTGTAATCCCAGTACTTGGGAGGCTGAGACAGGAGGATCGCAGGTTTGAGGCCAGCTTTAGCAACTCAGCAAGACTCTTTAAAAAAAAAAAATTAAAGGGCTGGAGATGTAGCTCAGAGATAAAATGCCCCTGGGTTCAATTTCGCAGAACAACAAAAAACTTTATTTGCCTTTTTATCATTTTTAGTTAAAAGTAAATCATAAGGGTACAGTAATAACTGTTTACAATTCGTAAGGAGATCAACATACAGTGGGGTATGGTGGCACACACCTAAAGTCCCAGCTACTCAGGAGGCTGAGGCAGGAGGATCACAAATTTGAAGCCAGCCTGGGCAACTTAATGAAACCCGGTCTCAAAAATTAAAAATAAAGTCTGGCATGGTGGCACACACTTGTTTTTTGTTTTTTTTTTTTTTTTTTTCAGTACTGGGGATTGAACTCAGGGGCATTCTACCTCCGAGCCATACCCCCAGCCCTATTTTTTATTCTTTATTTTGAAACCGGGTCTCACTAAGTTGCGGAGTGCCTCACTAGGTAGCTGAGGCTGGCCACGAACCCGGATCCTCCGGTCTCAGCCTCCCGAATGCTGGGATTACAAGCGTGCGCCACCATGCCCGGCTTGGCACACACTTGTAATCCCAATACTTGGGAGGCTGAGATAGGAGGATCGCAGTTTCAAATCCAGCCTTGGCAACTCCACAAGGCCTGCAGTAACCTAGTGAGACCCTGTTTCCAAATAAGAAATAAAATCGAGCTGAGGATGTAGCTTGGAGGTAGAATGCCTCTGGGTTCAATCCCCAGTACAAAAAAAAAAAAAAAAAAAAAATTAAGATAAAATAAAATGGGGTGGGGATAAGCCAGTACATGGGAGGCTGAGACAGGAGGATCGCTGGTTTGAGGACAGCCTCAGCAATGCAGCAAGGCCCTCAGCAACTTAGTGAGACCCTGTTTCAAAAATAAAAGATAAAAAGGGCCAGGGGTGTGGCTCAGAGGTAGAATACCAAGTAGGAGTGTGAGGTGCAGCTCAGTGGTAGAGCTCTTGCCCAGAATGCACAAGACCCCAGGTTCCATACCCTGCACCACAAAAGTTTTTAAAAGGAGAGACCAAGGCTGGGCACACACTTATAATCCCAGTACTTGGGAGGCTGAGACAGGAGGATCGCAGGTTCCCAGCCAGCCTCAGCTACTTAGTGAGGCCCTCCGCAACTTAGTGAGACCCTGTTTCAAAATAAAAAATAAAATAGGGCTGGGAGTGTAGCTCAGAGGTAGAATGCCCCTGGGTTTAATCCCCAGTACCGCAAAAAAATAAATAAATAAATAAAAGAGACCAATATACAGTGCATATATAAATCAAAGGCCCACTGATGAAGTCCACAAGCAGAAAAGCTTGGAAAACTCAGGTCCACGGATAAAGCTGCTTGAGTCTGGGCCTTACCGCCCCTCCCCTGCCTCCCTGTCTCTCTGTCCCGCTTCCACTCTCCACAGCCCTGCCCATCGTGAGGGTCAGCTGGTCTCCTCTCTCCTCAGCGTCTCTGCTTGCCCCCATGCCCTCTGGCTGTGTGCTTGTTTGGATGACCGGGCGGACAGACCCTCCCTCACAGACGCTGCGAGGATGAAAAGGGTCCCGGTGGGAAGCCCTCCTCTGCACGGCGGCCGCGAGCTCTCGGTCAACTTACCCTGTAAGTCGGTAAGGGCCCAGAGCCATCAACTGCACTTTCTGGGACCAGGAGAGAACGCCAATGTTTCAGAACACCCCTGCCTTCATGACTATGAGGTTACATAGTCATGAAGCTCACCTGGGGAGAGGACCGCTGACCATCGTGTGAGCCCACACGGTACTCCTAACCAGGAAGCCAGAAAGGACCACACCTGCCTCTCCTTTATATTTTGGTATTTATTTATTTATTTATTTATTTATTTATTTATTTATTTATTTATTTATTTATTTTTGCAGTACTGGGGATTGAAGTCAGAGGCAGTCTGCCTTCAAGCAATAACCCCCTCCCCCAAGCCCGATTTTATTTCTTTTTTTTTTTTTTTTTTTTTTTTTTTTTTTTTTTTTTTTTT
>PVLC010016619.1:0-15650 GCA_004027655.1 Graphiurus murinus | reverse complement strand
ACCACGCCCGGCCCGATTTTATTTCTTATTTGGAAACAGGGTCTCATTAGGTTGATGAGAATCTCACTACTTGCTGAGGCTGTCCTCAAACCTGTGATCCTCCTATCTCAGCCTCTCAACTACTGGGGTTACAAGCCTGTGCCACCACGCCCAGCTCTGCCTCTCCTTATTTATTTATTTATTTATTTATTTTTATTTTTATTTTTTGCGATACTGGGGATTGAACTCAAGGGCCATTCTACGTAGCTCCGAGCTACACCCCCCACCCTATTTTTTATTCTTTATTTTGAAACAGGGTCTCACTAAGTTGCAGAATGCCTCACTAGGTAGCTGAGGCTGGCCTCGAACCCGGATCCTCCGGTCTCAGCCTCCCAAATGCTGGGATTACAAGCGTGCGCCACCACGCCCGGCTCTGCCTCTTCTTCAGACATCTTGCGGCCTCTCTCCTGTGCCCCTGTACGTTTTATTCCTTCTGCCGCTCTCTCCCCTCCCGGTGGCCCTGGCTGGTGTTTAGAGAATTCAGACTCTCGCCCTTGAGAATTCTATGGTGAGTGACAACTGGGTTCTGGGGCAGAATTCGAGTATTTGTTGGCTCCCTGGGTAATGTGAGACCCTCCAGCCATGCAGGACGAGCATCCAAAGCCAGCACCTGGGTCGTTTCCTCGTCCTTTGGTCACATGATCTGGAGGAGAGCGCGGTGGCCTGCCATTGCTTAGGTGCGCTTAGCTTACTCTTGGCCGCCTCTGCTTCTAGGCTCCCTGGGACGCCTTTCCCACACGCGTTCGGACTGGGTTGGGTCTTCTAAAATGCAAATCTGATCATATCTTGAAAGAATTCCTTAAGTCAAGCTTTGTGATATTTGCACTGGACACATCTGGCCCTCACAATTATGCCCATTTTGTGGAAGACAAAACTGAGGCTCAGAGAAATGAAGTATCTTGCCCAAAGACACACAGCAAGCATGTGGTGGAGATTACATTTGAACCCAGTGAAGATTCGGAGAGGCTGAACAAGGGGGCAAAATCTGGTTGGAAGGGGGCTTAGCTGGATGTGTTTGTGGCTGGGGCCAGGGCCCACATGGGGGGAGAGGACAGAGGAAGGAGTTTGAGGGCACATCACCAGAGAGGTCGCCCCCACCCCTTTTTTTGCGGTACTGGAAATTGAACTCAGGGGCATTCTACCTCCAAGCTACACCCCCAGCCCTATTTATTATTCTTTATTTTGAAACAGGCTCTCACTAAGTTGCAGAGTGCCTCATTAAGTACCTGAGGCTGGCCTCGAACCTGCGATCCTCTGATCTCAGCCTGCCAAGTACCGGGATTACAAGTGTGTGCCACCATGCCCAGTTCCAGCCCCACATTTGCCCAGTACCATGCAGAGCAAACAGGACAGACCACGGGGCCAGACAAAGGAGTCTCAGCTCCGTCTCTTACGAGCTGTGTGAACTGGAGACACATTGCCTCAGTTTCTCCACCTGTAAAATCGGGGGAACAGATGGTACCTTTCTCATAGAGCAGTTGATAGGGTGCCAAGAGACATTGGAGTCAAAAGTTCCAGGCTAAGCCGGGCGCGATGGCGCACACTTGTAATCCCAGTACTTGGGAGGCTGAGACCAGAGGATCGCAGGTTCGCGGCCAGCCTCAGTTACCTAGTGAGGCCCTCTGCAACTTATCGAGACCCTGTTTCAAAATAAAGAATAAAAAATAGGGCTGGGGGTGTAGCTCGGAGGTAGAATGCCCCTGAGTTCAATCCCCAGTACCGCCAAAAAGAAAAAAAAAAAGAGACTCTGTTTCAAAATAAAGAGTAAAAAATAGGGCTGAGGGTGTAGCTCAGAAGTAGAATGCCCCTGGGTTCCATCCCTAGTACTGCAAAAAAAAAAAAAAAAAGAGTTCCAGGCTCAGTCAGGTGCTTAATAAATATGGCATGTGCGTGCACACACACACACACACACACACATGCATACGCATGCACACACACACACACGCATATGCACGCACACACACGCATACGCATGCACACACACGCATGCACACACACTTGCATACGCATCTTTGCCCTGACCTGCCTTTGGGGTGCAGTTCCCCTGCACTTGGAGTTCCTGCTTGGTGTTGGTGGGCGAATTCGGGGCCCACCCTTGGCCCCGCTCTCCTGGGGGGAGGCGATTGTACGAAGAAGCCACAGCCCAGGGGGGCTGTTTCCTGACCAGGGGGGAATCCGGTGCCGCCCACTAGGGCAGTTCTCAGTGGCTGGAAGGCGGAGCCCTCGGCTACTTCCTGGAAGCAGAGAGGGCGGGGCAGGCGCCAGGCCCCGCCCCCCAGTTCCTGGGTGGGGTGGGAGGGGCTGGGAAAGTCACCCCGCTCTCTGCAGCTGGGAGGTGGGGGCACAGCTGGAAGGTAGGTGGTCCTACACCCACCCCACAATCCCCGGGCACAGAGACAGCCCGGGTGGCGGCGAGCCCAGCCCTAGCCCATGTTTACTGCGCTTGCCAGATGGGTGACTGGAGCAGGTGGCTTCCCTCGCCCAGCCTCAGTTTCCCTATCTGTAAAGTGGGCGCTGCCGCTTCAAAGAGTGGTCACGACACTCAGATGAGATACTGCGGGGAAGGGCCCCGATGCTGGCTTCCAGCCGGGGGTCTTCCCTCTGAGGACCCTCTTTGGGGCTGCAGGCCGAGGAGCAGAGAAAAGGGAAGGTACAGAGATGCGACCTCCCTCCCGCCACTGGAGGCAGAGAGGAGAGCTGTGTGAAGGCTGAGACCTCCTCCGCTGAGATAAGATTTGAGGCTGGGAAGGCCCAGGTCCCTCCGCCCCGCCTGTCTGGATCAGCCAGCTCGTCTTGGGTGTTCTCGGAGTTGGTTAGACAAAGACTGAAAGTCCTTATCCGCAGAAAGCCCTCAGTCTCAGACCAACCAGGGCAACCTGTCAACCCCAGCCTTAGTCCCTGCCACCTCCACCTCACGGGCTTCAAGAGGAAGGGACCTCGCTGGGCGTGGTGGCGCACGCCTGTATTTCCATACTCGGGAGGCTGAGACAGGAGGATCGAAGGTTTGAGGCCAACCTCAGCCACTTACCGAGACGCTGTTTCAAAATAAAAATAAATAAATAAAAAGGGCTGAGGGTATACTTTGTAGGTAGAATGCCTCTGGATTCAATCCCCAATACCAACAAATAAATAAAAAAGAGGAACCGGGCGTGGTGGCGCACGCTTGTAATCCCAGCATTCGGGAGGCTGAGACCAGAGGATCCGGGTTCGCGGCCAGCCTCAGCTACCTAGTGAGGCATTCCGCAACTTAGTGAGACTCGGTTTCAAAATAAAGAATAAAAAATAGGGCAGGGGGTGTAGCTCGGAGGTAGAATGCCCCTGAGTTCAATCCCCAGTACCGCAAAAAATAAATAAATAAAATAAATTTTAAAAAAGGAAGGGCCGTGAGAACCGAGGACATTGTAGCTTCCAGACAGGCCTGGGCAGAGCACCCACTGGTTTTTTTTTGTTTTGTTTTGTTTTGTTTTGTTTTGTTTTGAGTGAGGAACCCAGGATTTTTCTACCTCCGTGCTACAGACCCAGCCCTGTTTTATTATTTTATTTGGAAACAGGGTCTCACTAAGTTGCTAAGGCCCCCACTAAGTTAGTGAGGCTGGCTTCGAACCTGTGATCCTCCTGTCTCAGCCTCTCAAGTCCTGGAGTCACAGGTGTGCGCCACCATGCTGGGCTGTATCGGCCCATTGGACAGGAAGGAAGCATGCGTCTCCACAGGATGCTTCGTCTCCATGGAGACCACACAGCCAGAAAGGAGAGGAGCCGAGATGACGGCACCCGAGCAGGAAGGAGACCAACTCTGATATTTGCTAAATCAAGGCATTGTACTACAATGAAAACGGCTCATTATGAGCCGGGTATGGTGGTGCAACTTAGTGAGACCCTGTTTTCAAAATAAATAAGAAAACGCCAGGCATGGTGGCGTACGCTTGTAATCCCAGCATTCGGGAGGCTGAGACCGGAGGATCTGGGTTTGCGGCCAGCCTCAGCTACCTAGTGAGGCACTCCGCAACTTAGTGAGACTCGGTTTCAAAATAAAGAATAAAAAATAGGGCTGGTGGTAGAGCTCGAAGGTAGAATGCCCCTGAGTTCAATCCCCCGTACCGCAAAATAAATAAGTAAATAAGAAAAAATAGGGCTGGGGGTGGAGCTCAGAGGTAGAATGCCCCTGGGTTCAACCCCCAGTACCGCAAAAAAAAAAAAAAAAAAAAAAAAAAAAAAAAAAAAAGGCTCACTATAAAGTCCCCATGTGGCTGAGTGACTTCTTGTCTCGTTCCTGGGTGATCTCATTCCTCCACTCTCCTACGAAGCACCGGCGATCAGGACGCCCATCACACAGACGAGGAAAGCGAGGCTGCGGGCGATGGGGTCACCGCAGGCCCAGCCCCTGCCTCCCACCTCCAGAAAACCCGAGCGGGCCGCGGGGCTCCGAGACGAGCTGGGCAGGCCACACCCTACTGACTTGATACTTGCTTCACGAAGCAGGTCAGAGACCGCCTGCTTCCTGTCTTTTACCCGAAACTCAGTTGTTTCACCCTAAACCCAGTTGTTTCTTCCCCACCCAGTCCGTGTGCAGGAACTTGGCTGCAGGGGGCCCCGCCCCAGCCCTGGCAACCGCACCATGTGGCTGCCGGGGCCACACAGGAAAGATGCCAGGTCACTTAGAATCCTAGGATCCAGGGGCCTCGGCTTCGCGGGGTTCAAGTTGAACAACAGTCAAGAGAAGATCCAGGAGGTTGGACGGAGGTGCGGGTCCCCCAGGTGCCAATGCAGGTCTGCGCCCTGGTGAGCCGGGCAGCCCCTGTCCGGAGTCACTTAAGACCACCCCACTCCTGGCTCTGCCCGTGACAAGCTCTGTGACCTTGGGGAACTCAACTCACCTCTCTGAGCCATGGCTAAGTCTTCTGGAATACAAATTCCCCACCATTTACAGTGGGGTTGCATCCTCCTGAAACCAGGCTAAATTGAAAACATCGTAAGTTTTAAAATGCATTGAATAGCCCGGCGTGGTGGCACACTGCCACCCAGTACCTGGGAGGCTGAGGCAGGAGGATCCAGGTTCGAGGCCAGCCTCAGCTGCAGAGTGAGGAGGCCCTCCGCAACTTAGTGAGACCCTGTTTCAAAGTAAAGACTAAAAAATAGGGCTGAGGGTGTAGCTCAGAGGTAAAATGTCCCTGAGTTCAATCCTTAGTACCGAAATAAATAAATATAAATAAAAATGCATTGAATAGCCAGGCATGGTGGTGCATGCTTGTCATCCCAGTACTTGGGAGGCTGAGTCAGGAGGATCGCAGGTTTGTGGCCAGCCTCACCTACTTAGTGAGGCTCTCTGCAACTTAGTGAGACCCTGTTTCAAAATAAAAAATAAAAACTAGGGCTGGGGGTGTAGCTTGGAGGTAGAATGCCCCTGAGTTCAATCGCTAGTACCACCAAAAAAAAATGCATTGAATATACCTAACCTACAGAACATGTTAGCGTAGCCAGGCCCACCTTAATTGTGCTCAGAACACTTACATTAGCCTATGGCTGGGCAAACTCACCTAACACCAAGCCTATTCCGTCGTGAAATCAATGGCCCAGGGAAAGATAAAAAATCAAAGTTCGGTGTCTACTGAATATTGAGCACTTGATCATTTTCACACCATCGCGAAGGCAAAATATCCTAGGTCAAACCATCGTTAATGAGGAGACCAGGTGTGCAAGGAAAACAGCAGTCCCGATCCTCGTGGGGTTGCTGAGGGTTGACCTGGGCTGGTCCAGGGAGAACGTTTAGCACACAGCGAGTGCGTGATAAAAGCCAGCTATGAGCTGGGCGTGGTGGCACGCACCTGTGATCCCAGTACTTGAGAGGCTGCGGCAGGAGGATCACAGGCTGGAGGCCAGCCTCAACAACTTAGCATATGCTCATCAACTTAGTGAGACCCTGTTTCAAAATGAAAAAATAAAAAGGGGCCGGGCGTGGTGGCGCACGCTTGTAATCCCAGTACTTGGGAGGCTGAGACAGGAGGATCCAGGTTCTCAGCCAGTCTCAGCTACCTAGTGAGGCCCTCTGTAACTTAGTGAGACCCTGTTTCAAAATAAAGAATAAAAAATAGGGCTGAGGATGTAGCTCGGAGGTAGAACGCCCCTGGGTTCAGTTCCCAGTACTGCAAAAAGAAGAATAAATAAATAAAAATAAAAAATAGAAAGGGCTGGGAGTGTGGCAGGGCTATAGACCCCACCCTCACCCCAGTTCAAGAGTCACTTAGGAAAAAGCACTTCCTGTTAACCCCTCGTTTTGGGGAAACCCTTCACCCTAGAACAGGTTCCAACACACCCCTGGCCTCCTTAGTCAGAGAGGGCAGGGACCGGGGGGCTCAGAAGCTGGTGTGCCCTGCGTGCCCCACCGCCTCGGCCTCCTCGGGTTCATTGTTATTGTTTTTATTATTTTGCCGTATTGGAGATTGAACCCAGGGGCATTCTACCACTGAGCTATACCCCCTTTTTGTTTTGTTTTTTGTATTTCGAGACAGGGTCTCACTAAGTTGCTGAGGGTCTTGCTAAGTTGCCCGGGCTGGTCTTGAACCTGTGAACCTCTTGCCTCCGCCTCCTGAGCAGCTGGGACGCCTCCTCTGGTTTAGGAGGCACACACTGAGTGCCAGGCACCGTGTGAATTTCTAGCTGGCTTGAGGCCCACAGCTCCCTCAAAAGAATGGGAACCATTATGAACCCATGTGAAAGATGGAGAAACTGAGGTCTGCTTGGTGTCTAGAGTCACTATGTAAGAACCCAGGCAACCGGGCGTGGTGGTGCACGCTTGTAATCCCAGCATTCGGGAGGCTGAGACCGGAGGATCCGGGTTCGAGGCCAGCCTCAGCTACCTAATGAGGCACTCGGCAACTTAGTGAGACCCTGTTTCAAAATAAAGAATAAAAAATAGGGCTGGGGGTATAGCTCAGAGGTAGAATGCCCCTGAGTTCAATCCCCAGTACCACAAAAAAAAAAAAAAAATAAAGAACCCAGGCCACAGGAGCCGAAACCCAGGCAATCTTTCTCCAGAGCTCATTTCAGCCACAGCATGACACCATCTGTGAACCAAGCCATGCACGTTTTAGGAGCAAATGCCACCTCCTCTAGGAAGCCATCCAGAATTGGTGGAGGAGGGGCGAGCTTCATCCTCCTCCATTGTTTAAGCTTTTTCTAATGTCTGCATTTTAAAACGTCACTCCCCTTAGCTCATAAACTCCAAGCAGATGGCTGTGGGCTGTCGTGCTGATCGTGCCCACTTGCCCAGGACTTAGCCGACAGGCGGCACTGAGCAGGTGTCTTCCAACACGCACCTCTGGTGACACCGTGCCTTGGCTCACAGGTGCTGTGGCTGTCAGCCCCAAGCCACCCTGCTGGACTGCAAACTCTTGGAGGGCAGGGGACCCCCCTCGTTCAATGCCTGTGACAGGAGTGGACATGTCACCCAGGAAGGTCAGTGCAGAATCCACAGGACGTTTGTCAACTGACACTAGCTGACTTGTTTTCATCCTCAGCTCCACCGCACCCGGGAGCCCCAGTTGCTCCCCACCCCCCGCCCCCAGAGGCACTGAATACCACAGATATGCCGTAGATCCTCGCCGCGCGGCCCTCTGCCAGGCCACAAACTGTAGCGACAGGAGACTTGGGGGGGCCCGTCTCCCTAAGAAACCGCGTTCCATTTGTCGTGCCGGCCTGGTACACAAGATACGCACGAGGCGCCGTATTTTGCACAAATGAACTCAATGCAACCTACACCTGCTTTTCCTTTAACGCAGGATGGTTTTCTGAAGACGCCGGTGTAGACAGACAGATGGACAAACACACTCATGCACCCCCGTCCTCCTGTCCCCCAACACGCTGCCCCCCCCCCCGCCCCATCCACCCTTGGTCATCCTCAGCGGGAACGGAGACCTGCGCCCGGCCCCGCCCTCCATGGGCGGTGGCAAGTCTGGGCTCAGCCGCCTCGGGCCACAGCCCTGCAGGGAGGATTTCTCATCCATGAAAGGAGGCCTGTCCACCTGCCGGGGGGACCGATGCTTCCCGCCCCTCCTGGGGCTCTGCCCGCCACTCGGTCGGGTTCCCTGGACGGGCAGCCAGGCCCCTTCCGCTCTCTGGGTGTCGACTCCCCTGGGGAGACACGGGCTGTCATCCAGGCAGGGTGTGGCCCACCAGGCCACCTCGGAAAGAAGCTGCTCTGGGACCAGGACAAGGGAGCACCGTAAGCCCCTGGTCCCTGAGAAGCCACACCAGACACGGGAGGAGCTCAGCGGTGGAGCTAGTGGTTCAATCCCCAGGATCAAAGTCAGAGATGGAAAAAAAAAAAAGAAAAGAAAACAGACCAAAAAAGAAAAGAGAATCACAGGCAACAGGCAACAGGAACCCTCATCTTTAGTGTGTGTATGTGTGTGTGTGTGTGTGTGTGTGTGTGTATGTTCACTCTCACGCCCTATTAGTCTCCTTTAGTGCCCCCAAAGTACCCCGGATACAAGCTGGGCGTGGTGGCACACGCCTGTCAGCTCAGTACTTAGGAGGCTGAGAGAGGAGGATCGCGGGTGTGAGGCCCAACCTCAGCAACTTATCAAGGCCCTCAACAACTTAGTGGGACCTTGATTCAAAATAAATAAATAAATAAGCCGGCCGTGGTGGTGCATGCTTGTCATCCCAGTGCTTGGAAGGCTGAGACCTGAGGATCCGGGTTCGAGGCCAGCCCCAGCTACTTAGTGAGGCCCTCGGCAACTTAGTGAGACCTTGTTTCAAAATAAAGAATAAAAAATAGGACTGGGGCCGGGCGTGGTGGTGCACACTTGTAATCCCAGCATTTGGGAGGCTGAGACTGGAGGATCTAGGTTCGCCAGCCTCAAAAAAAAAAAAAAAAAAAAAGGCCGATGGGTTCTCTGATTTATTTATTTATTTTATTTTTTTATGGTACCGAGGATAGAACCCAGGGGCATTCTACCTCTGAGCCACACCCCCAGCCCTATTTTATTTCATTTTTTTAAAATTTTGAAACAGGGTCTTGCTAAGTTGCAGAGGGCCTCACTGAGGTGCTGAGGCTGGCAGCAAACCTGCAATCCTCCCATCGCAGCCTCCCAAATGCTGGGATCAGAGGCCCGGGCCACCAAACCCAGAACGCCCCGGAAGGCAGCAGCTCCCAGCACCGCTGGCGCCTGGAAAGCGGGGTAGAAGTTGGCAGGTGCAGGCCAGGAAGAGATAAGACAAGGCCACGGACTCCAGGAAGACCTCGGTCCACCCTCCCCCCCAGGGGCTGCAGCCCGGGAAGGGCTCAGAGCCCAGGCCGGGCCCTGCTAGCAGCTGTCACTCCTCCTGGTCCCTGGGGCCCCCCGGGCACTCCCTGCGGTTTTGCGAACCAGCACTTACCAGGCTCAGCAGAGCATGGGACAGCTGCCCCGGGGGCTCAGAAGTGACTTCTCCTCTTCAGCGACACCACTGCCCCGGCCCACACTGCCGGGCACCGCCGTGGCCACCCTCGCCTTGGTCCAGGGACCTGGCCAACCCCCAACGACAGAGCGTGGAAGAAGGAAGCGAAAATGTGGTTACTCGGCGGGGCCACGTGACCGCCCGCACCCCCGTGTTTGTAAGCGCCTGGGTGACAGGCGCTCCTCAGGACTGGGTGGGCAGGGAGACAGGCGCCTGCTGGGCCAGATGTCAGGCCCGTGAAAACATAAAAAGCCACGTGTTGGGGTGGGACCCGGGACCCACCCTGAGACAGGCCACAGTGCTATTCCACGGTGCAGGGGGTTGGGTACAAGAGGGTCCCAGCCCTGAAGGGAGCTGCTGATGAAACAGGGCGGTTCTCAGTTCTTACCTGAGGTGGGGGGCGGGGCAGGGGAGTAGAAAACACAGAACCCAAATAGGAAGCATTTCTTCTTTCCAGATTCAAACATAGAGCCGGGCGTGGTGGCAAGCACTGGTCATCCCAGTACTTGGGAGGCTGAGATAGGAGGATCGCAGGTTTGAGGACAGCCTCAGCAAATAGTGAGACTCTCATGAACCTCATGAGACCTTGTTTCCAAATAAGAAATAAAATCGGGCTGGGGGTGTAGCTCACAGGTAGAATGCCTCTGGGTCCAATTCCCAGTAACACACACACACACACACACACACACACACACACACACACACACAAGATTCAAACATTGGCTGGGTGTGATGGTCTCAGCTTGCTTAGGAGGCTACGGCAGGAGGATTTCAAGTTGGAGGCCAGTCTGGGCAACTTAGCAAGACCCTGTCTCAAAAATAAAATAAAAGCCGGGCGTGGTGGTGCACACTTGTAATCTCAGTACTTAGGAGGCTGAGACAGGAGGATCTCAGGTTCGCAGCCAGCCTCAGCTACTTAATGAGATCCTCCGCAACTTAGTGAGACCCTGTTTCCAAACAAAGAATAAAAAATAGGACTGGGGGGGTGTAGCTCAGAGGTAGAATGCCCCTGGATTCAATCCTCAGTATGGCAAATAAATAAATAAAATAAAATGGGCTGGGGATGTAGCTCAGTGGTAGAGTGCTCCTGGGTTCAATCCCCAGTAATGGAATAAAAAAAAAAGATTCAAATATCCCTGGATGCACAGCAGCCCCCTTCAGCACCAGTGCAGACCTCCTTGGGGAGCCAGATTGCAGCCGCCACCGGGGTGACGTGCTTCTTTATTTCTCCACCGAGCCGTTCCTCGGGCCGACGCCGGCGCCCCCTCGGCTGGCTGCGCTGAGATCCCAAGGCTGCAGTGCTGGGCTCCGGACTTTCGACAGGCCGGCAAGTAAACAAGTGTCAGGCCCTTGCGACACAGCGTGGGCAGTGCCGGCCTGGCGGGGGGGAGGGGGCAGGGGACGGCAGCCGTCAAGAGAACCTTCCACGGAGAAATGACACTGGAGAGGACGTGTGTGCACCCGTGTGTGTGTGTGTGTGTGTGTGTGTGTATGTGTGGAGGGGGTGCGGACAGGCAAGAGCGCAGCATCCCCAAAGGAGCACAGGCCAGGAGGGGTCTCCCTGGTGACTTCGCACAAGGCCCAGCACACACGCCACGCGGCAGCTCACACCCTGCCTTGCACAGGTCAGTTTAAAATGACAGCCACAGCATTTGGGAGGCTGAGACCGGAGGATCCGGATTTGAGGCCAGCCTCAGCTACCTAGTGAGGCACTCCACAACTTAGTGAGACCCTGTTTCAAAATAAAGAATAAAAAATGGGGCTGGGGGTATAGCTCGGAGGTAGAATGCCCCTGAGTGCAATCCCCAGTACCACAAAATAATAATAATAATAATAATAATAATAATAATAATAATAATAATAAAATAAAATGACAGCCAAAGGCTGGGCCCGCACAGCTCAGCAGGAGCGCCTGGGGTGAGGTAATAAAAAGAAAATGGCCAGAGACTTAACCACCCTAGGAAGCCACAGCTGCAAAAGGGCCAAAAAGCCACCCCACCTGGGGAGACAGGGAAACTGAGGCCCCAGGGAGGAAGTGAGACAGGCTTCTCAATTTCCCCAGCAAGTTTAGAAATTGCCAGCCATTAGCTGGGTGTGGTGGCACAAGCCTGTCATGCCAGTACTTGGGAGGCTGAGACAGGGGGATTGCAGGCTCTAGCCCAGCCTCAGCTACTTAGTGAGGCCCTGTTTCAAAATAAAGAATAAGCTGGGCGTGGTGGCGCACGCTTGTAATCCAGCACTTGGGAGGCTGAGACCAGAGGATCTGGGTTCTCAGCCAGCCTCAGCTACCTAGTGAGGCACTCCACAACTTAGTGAGACCCTGTTTCAAAATAAAGAATGAAAAATAGGGCTGGGGGTATAGCTCGGAGGTAGAATGCCCCTGAGTTCAATCCCCAGTACCGCAAAAATAATAATAATAATAATAATAATAATAATAATAATAATAAAGAAAGAATTAAAAATAGGACTGGGGGTGTAGCTCGGAGGTAGAATGCCCCTGAGTTCAATCCCCAGTACCGTTAAAATGAATAAATAATAAGTAGTTGGAGAGTGTTTTGTGACACACAAACATTTTGTGAAATTCCAGGTTTGGATTTTTGTTGTTGTTTTGCACACTGAGGATTGAACTCCCAGGTGCTCTACTTCTGAGCTATATATCCCCACCCTGTTTATTTCAGTTTAAATCAGGGTCTCGATAAATTGCCAAGGCTGCCTTCCAACTTTCAATCCTCCTGCCTCAGCCTCCAGAGCAGCTGGGATTATAGGTGTGCACCACCACGTCCGGCTAGTGTTGTTTTGTTGTTGTTTGTTTGTTTTTCGGTACTGGGGATTGAACCCAGGGACATTCTACCTCCAAGCTGCACCCCCAGCCCTATTTTTTCTTCTTTATTTTGAAACAGGGTCTCACTAAGTTGTAGAGGGCCTCACTAAGTAGCTGCAGCTGGCCGAGAACCTGCGATCCTCTGGTCTCAGCCTCCCAAGTACTGGGATGACGAGTGTGCGCCCCCACGCCGGCTTAGTGTTCGGTTTTGATAAAGTTCTGAGGCACACGGCCACACATACCAGTCCACCGTGTTATATGTGGCCGCTCTCAGGCCACAAGAGCAGAACTGAGTCGTTAAAGCCTCCTAATGCACACACTTCACACTACCGGAGTCAGGAGTGGGTGTGAGTACTTTGCACTTACCAGTTTGTATAATCCTCAGAGCGGTCACTGGCGATGGGGAAACTGAGGCTGAGACTGAGAAGAACCTGCCTGGCCCAAAGTCACAGAGAGTAAGCAGCGGAAGCCACTCAAGGGCAGGCAGGCAGCAGAAAGGCCTGGATCTTAATTCCCAGCCAGTGAGGCAGCGGCCTAGTGAGGCCCAGGCCGACGCCTGCACGCCCAGCCACCAGCTCATGCGCAGGGCCAGGGACTCAGCCCCGGGGAGCCGTTTCAAGATAAGACCAGTGGGTAGACTTGCCGTGTGTGTGTGTGTGTGTGTGTGTGTGTGTGTGTGTGTGTATTACTGGGGATTGAACCCAGGGGCATTCTACCTCTGAGCTACATCCCCAGCCCTATTTAAATTTTTATTTTGAAACAGGGTCTCACTAAGTTGTGAAGGTCTTCACTCTGTTGCTGAGGCTGGCCCCAAAACTGCGATCTTCCCGCCTCAGTCTCCCAAGTCCCGGGATTACAGGCGTATGCGACCACAACAGGCCCTTTTCTTTTCTTCTTTGGCACTAGGGATTAAACCCAGGAGCATTCTGCTGCTGATCTAGACCCTCAATCCTTTTTATTTTGAAACAGGGTCTAAGTTGCTGAGTCTCGCTAAGTTGCTGAGGTTGGCTTTGAACCTGCAACCCTCCTGTCTCAGCCTCCCAAGTACTAGGAATACGAGCATGTGCCGCCACACCTGGCCAAAACAATGATATATAACATAAGAGAAATATTGGGGGGAAACCCAGATGTTCCATACTATGGAAATTTGTCCCTCGATGGAATACTATGCAGGCATGAAAGTCATATTTATGTTTGCTAAAGTAAATTAGAAGGGAGACCAGGACTAAAGAATCCCTGAGCAGACAAAACAAGTTAGGATTCATGAGTGACCTAAGCCTTAATTGATTTGCAAATGTAAGCAAAACTTGTTTCTTGCAAATGCCTAGACTAAGAAAAACAGAACTTCAGCTCAAACTGAAGCAGCCAACAAACTTATGATCATATAACTAGGAACCATAATCAACCAAGTATTTTTTTTCTTTGCTTTCCTTTTTTTTTGCGGTACTGGGGATGGAACTCAGGGGCATTCTACCTCCGAGCTACACCTCCAGCCCTAGTTTTTATTCTTTATTTTGAAACAGGGTCTCACTAAGTTGCAGAATGCCTCACTAGGTAACTGAGGCTGGCCGTGAACCTGGATCCTCCAGTCTCAGCCTCCCAAATGCTGGGATTACAAGCGTGCGCCACCATGCCCGGCTCCTTTGCTTTCTTTTTGAGCCTGGAGGATTGATATAAACATGTCCCTGAGTACCCTTAATGGGCTCCTGAACCACTCCTAGTTTGCACCTGCCTGATTCCCTAGTTGTTTGCTCAAATAAACTTTGATATGTTATTGTGCTTTGGTTTACTTTTTTTTTTTTTTTGACACTGGGGATTGAACCCAGAGGCATTCTACCTCCAACCTTATTTTATCTTTTATTTTGAAACAGGGTTTAAGTTGCTGAGGCTGGCCTTGATCTTTCGATCCTTGTGCCTCAGTCTCCGAGTACTGGGATTACTGGCATGCACCAGGGTGCCTGGCTTTTGGCTTACTTTCTAACTCACCTGTGAGCCTCAGGGATTCAAAATGAGTAGGCTTCTGCTTTGAAAAATGGAGCCCAGGAAACCACTTCAACGATCAGAGCCAGGATCTGTGTGTGTGTGTGTGTGTGTGTGTGTGTGTGTGTGTGTGTGTGATTGAACCCAGGGGTGATCTACCTCCACATTATCCACACCACACCCCCAGCCTTTTATTTATTTATTTATTTATTTATTTATTTATTTATTTATTTATTTATTTATTTATTATTTATGTGTATGCGGTACTGAGGATTGAACCCAGGGGCATTCTACCTCCAAGCTACACTCCCGGGCTATTTGATTTTTTATTTTGAAACAGGGTCTCACTAAGTCGTGGAAGGCCTCACCAAGCCGCTGAGGCTGGCCACGAACCTGCGATCCTCCATCTCAGCCTCCCGAGGACTGGCGTTGTTTACTTAATTTGGTAGGGGAGGGGAGAGGTAAGTGTAACATTTATTACACCTAGCACCAACAGAATGCAAAGGCAGGAATGGCTGTTAACCCACGAATCATCTCTCTAACGGCTTGTGGATTATTTCGCAGATAGCCTAGGGAGACTTCGCCTGTAGCAGCTGTGTTGTTTATCTGAGAGAGCCTGGTCTGTCTTTCTGTCTTTCATCTTCTGAGCAGTGGGCTTGCTAACAACTGGGGGGGTGAGGGGTGATAAGGAGAAATTCTTTCTGTCTTATTTCTAGGTTTCCTTCTTTTTTATTTTTATTTATTTATTTATTTATTTATTTATTTATTTATTTATTTTTTTGCGGTACTGGGGGCTGAGCCCAGGGGCATTCTACCTCCGAGCTACACCCCCAGTCCTATTTTTTCTTCTTTATTTTGAAACCAGGTCTCACTAAGTTGCGGAGAGCCTCATTAAGTAGCCGAGGCTGGCCGTGAACCCAGATCCTCCAGTCTCAGCCTCCCAAGTCCTGGGATGACAAGCATGCGCCTCCACGCCCGGCTGATTTCTAGATTTCTAACTAAGGTAATTCCAAGGCCCCGCCTGGGTCTCCTGCCTCACTGGTTCCTCTCTATGCTGGAGCCCAGTAGTGGGCTAGCCTGGGAACCAAAGGTTGCTTGTGGCCTTCTGTACTGTTGGAACAGACCCATCCAACAGCAATGGAGGTTCACTGGGTATCTCTACAAGTGGGGCCTCTATAAAGACTCGCTAGTCAACCATATACAGCCACATACTTGGACACTCCTATCTGACTCTTTCTTTCTTTCTTTCTTTCTTTTTTTTTTTTTTTTGCGGTACTGGGAATGGAACTCAGGGGCATCCTACCTTTGAGCCACACCTCCAGACCTATTTTATTCTTTATCTTTTTTTTTTTTTTTTTTTTTTTTTTTTTTT
>PVLC010016618.1:0-35406 GCA_004027655.1 Graphiurus murinus | reverse complement strand
CTGTGACAGGAGGATTGCACGTTCAAAGCCAGCCTATGGTAACTTAGTGAGAGTCTGTTTCAAAATAAAAGTAAAATAGGGCAGAGGTATAACTCAGAGGTAGACTTCCCTTCAGTGGATTCAATTCCTAGTATCAGAGAAAGGGGGGAGAGAGAGAGAGAGAGAGAGAGAGCGCTCCACATTTAGGGATGATGATGCCAGCCTCTTGCAAGTGTCTATATAGATAGAAGTGTCGCAGATGTCACAGACAGCTGGCCACAGTAGCTTGTGAACAACAAACATTTAGTAACTTCTCAAAACCAGATCCTTCACAATAATCTTTCTCAGTAGTATGTATATCATAAACTCATTAATGTTTTAAAATCAGGTATTTAAAATAGCTGTAACATAAATTTCAAATTTCCTAAAACACGTACTTCTAAAATTTCTGCCTGAGTATAAGATTTTAACAATCAAGAAGGAAAAGGGAAAAATAGCCAATGACTTCTAAGAAACCTAGAGAACACAACTCTTAATTTAAGTGGGGAAAACAGAGTCCTGAAGTCTTGAGTTCTAAATGGCTGGTTAGCATCTACAAAGCTCAGTACTAACAGTGGTTTTGCAAAGACTTTCAAAAAAACGTTCTATGCCAGCCTTGTTTCCTTTCTGCTCCATTCTCATCAGGCTCCTGGAGAAGCCAGTCTACATGAGATGACTCACTGACTCCAAGTCATCAGGAGCAACCATAGTCATGGTTTGAAGGCTGCAGCACAGGTAGAGAAAGGCATAGCAAGATCCCATCTCCTCTTTGCAGAGCTGTAAGAATTTGGCAGTCAAACAGCTCTGCTCTTTCTAGCTGTGTGACTTTGAGAAAACTACTCAACTTTCTAAGTCTTACCTTTCTTGTCTCTGAGGTGGGGTAGTCAGTATATCATCTTCATGGCATCAGTAGGTCAGAATGAAGCTGAACACCTACCCTCCACACATCTGCTTATTGAGGGCTCTCATAAAGCCCCATACTGCAGTGGTGTCCCCTGTGGGGATCCCCGAACCACAGAACCATCATCATTATCATCACCATTGTCATCTACACCTTGCAAACTTGAGACTCATTGAGCACTCTCTGAGCAGAGAGGACACAATGAAAAAAAACAACAACAACAACAACAGAGAGATAGCTCAGTTTCAGACTTTCCAAGCATATTAAAAAGTAGACTTTTTAAAAAATCTAATAAGGTCATAATCAGTATGATACTTGTGGTGTGACAGTCATGGAGATAAACACTTAATTGATGGTATTCTATTCAGTCCTCCCACCAATCATCCTAAGAGGAAGATGCTGTTACTACCCCACATTTTGGAGATCAGATAACTGAGGATGGAAAATAAAGTTACCTACTTAATGTCACCCAGCTAGATGTGGCAAAGCTCTGAGTATCAAGCTTGCAAACTTTTCAAAGAGCAGGAGAAACATCATACCTACTTTCACTTAAACATAAGCTTTCGTGTGCATGGCAGGCTGGAAAACTTTGCAGGAATTGTGGAACCTACAGATGCCTCATTTTCTGGGTCTTTTTTTTTTTGTCTTTTGTTTTGTTTATGTAGGGTCTATGCTTCTTTCTTCTCCTTTTCCCCACAAGGAATCCTCACCATTTACTCAGAAAGCAAAGATAGTAACGTCTAAGATAAACAAAAGTCAGATAAATAAACTTTAAAAGATGATGTGGCATTATTTTAATTATTTTCCTTTGACTTTATAGGCATAGTCTTAGTCTGGGAATAATCCTACATAAGACTTCCTTCTTATTTTTATCTTTTTTTATTATATCAAATATCATAGATGATGATATTTTTCCACAAAAGAAATGTGTGGAAGGAGCCAGCTGTGGGTCTGTCAACAGCCTGACAGCTGGAATCCCGAGCCCCACTTGCAGGCAGTATGGCATGTGGTGGGGGGAGTGTGCTGCCTCTTTGATGCAAGTTCTATAGCAGAGGAGTTCCACTGGAGAAGAGGTGGGAGCCCCCCTCGCTTTGAATAGGCAACAAAATCAGATGAATAGCTGAGGTTGACTAACCTTGGCAGAGGACATGGAACAAAGAGGCCTTCATCACAGTATGAAGGTGTGTCCCATGGAAGTCCTGCTTCTTGAAAAAGAGACAACCTCATGACTCTGGCAACTACAGAGGAGAGGAAGAATGTTTGTCATTAAGCCAAAATGTATCCACTCTTTCCTGTAAGAGACATTCAGGAAAGACATTGTGAATCTCTCTACTCATGAAGAAAAGGAGAAGCATATAGACAGTAGGATGTTTGTACCAAGCCCACATCTTGAAGGAAAACATGTCTTCATCATGTTTACAATGATGATGGTCTCAGTTTTGGAGCAGGAATGTCCTCTCTGCCATTCTACTGTGTTTCCAAGTACATATAAAGCAGTCTTGTCTCATCCATAAGCTTATATGCAGGAATTAGTTTAAGCCACATATCCATTTGGTGGGGGTTAATTTAAGCTAGATAATATAAACCATAAATTCATGTAATCACATGCAGGTAAATCTCATGCATTTCCAAAAGCAATGCTTTGGCGTGGATTCAATGTGTTTGCCATGCCTTTGTGATCAATTGTAATACTCAGAAGTTCTACAGAATGAGTCCATGCAATCCTAAATTTAATACATTAAAAGGTACTTTTCTTCTTAGGCCCTGAGTCTAGTCAAAGACAGCATGAGATTTTAAAAACTAGCTGAATGATCAGAAAATTGAACAGTAGTCTCCAGGAGTGGGAGCAGAGAAAATGAGAATTGTTCAATGAGTATAGCTTCAGTTTTGCAATATGACAAAGTTCTAGGGGTTAATAACACAATGTGAATATACTAACACAATGTGAATGTACTAAATTCTACATTTTTTTTTTTTGTGGTACTAGGGATTGAACTCAGGGGCGGTCTACCTCCGAGCTACACCCCCAGCCCTATTTTGTATTCTTTATTTTGAAACCGGGTCTCACTAAGTTGTGGAGTGCCTCACTAAGTAGCTGAGGCTGGCCGCGAACCCGGATCCTCCGGTCTCAGCCTCCCGAATGCTGGGATTACAAGCGTGCGCCACCACGCCCGGCCTAAATTCTACATTTTAAGTGGTTACTTGGGAAGTTTTATATTATGTATATTTTTCCACAATATAAAAGTTTTTAAAAATGGACTGAATGGGCAGTCTTAGTTCAGGGGAAAGGTCAGAAATAAGATCCAAATGTTTGTATATATCCTTTTCAAAAAAGGTTTAGAAATGTTCAATTGAGCAAATGTTTAGAGTATTTTCTAGAAAGAAATCCTCTAAGCTTCTTGCAAATGGTATATTTGTTATAACACCTCGAACAACAATGCTGTTGAGTATGTTACACTAGAATAACATGAGGTCTACCTTCTACATGGTCTTCCTAGACCAGAACTTTTCTAAATATTTTCTTGTTAACTAAATTACTCTTTCTTCTTTCATTCTGTTAACCTCTAGGGATAGTCTCATAACTGGGAGAATGTTTTTGCAATGCTTTGTTTTGCTGCACTGCCTTTCCTTTTACAATGCAACTCTATGCCTTTACCTCTATAATTCTTCTGTATTAGGCAGACAGAAAGAGCACTGTTTCAAGTATTCTACACCTATCAGTTTATGCACATATGAAGCCTTTGAGGTAGTAGTACAGGTGATTAAAACTAAGGCACACTGAGTGTATTAGTCAGTTTTCTGATACTATAATACATATCTATGATAATCAACTTATAAAGAGAAAAGGGTTATTTTGGCTCATATGTTTGGAGATTCCTGTCCATTATTGGTTTGCCCTTGCTTTGGGCCTGTGGCACAACCTCCAACTAGGCCTCACTTCTTAACATTTCCAATACTTCCCAATAGTGCCAATCTGGAGACTAAGCCTTTAGAAGACATTCAAGATTCAAGCTGTAGCACTGTAGTTAAGAAACTTGCTAAAGTCTTAAAGTTAGAAAGATGCAAAGCCAGAATTCCAACTCAGAAAATATGACTCACATATATTCTGGGCCACTATACTCTATCACCACTGATGGAAGTAAGTGGAAAGCCATGTACAAGAGAATTTCAGATTTCTGAAAGCAAGATCTAATTACATGGTGCCTGCAAATCTACGATATATATAATATAAATACTATCTGCTATAATATATTATATATAATATATAGTTACATATTATTTTTACATTTTATATTTTAGTATGTAATATATACTAAAATATTAGTACATATGATATAAATATAAAATGGTTTAAAAATATAAGGATTGAGAATATAGGCTAATGAGTGAAAAGAAAAATACAGTGGCTATATTATTATCAGACGAAATAGTACTGCAGAACTAGAAACATTACCAATTATAAAGAGTATCATTTCATAAAAATAAAGGGATCAATTGGTGAAGAGAACAATACCAAATACTGATGACCTGACTAAAATAGCTTCAAAATATAAAAAGCAAAAACTGATAGAACAACAGGGAGAAATAGACAAATCCAAAGTCAACGTCTAAGATTTCTATACCCCTTTCTCAATAATTGATAAAACTAATAAAAAATCAACTAAGTATACAAAAAGTTGAACAACCCTCTAAATCAACTTGATATAATTGATATTTATAGAACACTCAATCCAATAACAGCATAATACATTCTTTTCAAGTGCATATGGGACATACCCAGACTAATAATATTCACTGTAAAACATGTCTCCATAAATTTAAAAGAGCTGAAATCATATAAAGTATGTCCTCTGATCATAATCAAATTACATTAGGAATAAATAACAGAAGACAGCTGCAAGATCTCTAAATATTTGGAAACTAAATTAAATACTTCTAAAATAATCTTTGATTCAAGGAAGAAATCAGGTTGAAATTTAAAATTCTATATCTACAAATGAAAGTAGACTGTTTATTCACAAACATGTCTATGAAAACAGTCATCTATCATTATCATGACGAAGAAATAAAATAGTCTATGATGATTGTCTATGGAGAAAATCCAATGGAATCGAGAAAACAATCTAGTAGAATTAGTAGGTGAGTTTGGCATGGTGCAAAGATATGAATTCAACATATAAAAATCAACTGTATTTCAACATACTAAGTATGGACAATTGGAAAGTGAAATTTTAGAAAATACCATTTAAAAGTGCATCAAAAGCCTTAAATTATTAGGAAATTATCTAACAAAATATGTATAAGATCTATATATTGAAAACTACACAACTGCCAAATTTTGTAAAAGGACACTTAAAAAATTGAAGAAGTTTAAAATATTCATGATTAAAAGACTCAATAATTTTAACATCCCAATTTTCCCTAAAATTACTTTATAAAGTCAACACAATCCTATTTGAAATCTTAGCAGGCTTTTTTGTTGAAATAGGCAAGTTGATTGTAAAACTCATATAGAAGCTGGGTGTGGTGGAACAAGCCTGTAGTCCCAGAGCTTGGAAGGCTGAGACAGGAGGATCACAGGTTAGAGATCATCCTCAGCAAAGTAAGACATTTAGTAACCTAGTGAGACCTTGTTTTGAAATTTAAAAAATGACTTCCTGGAAAATGGCAACTGGCGACTGAGCGAAGCAGCACATCTCAGTCATGCTGACACTCAAAACAGAATTACCATGAAGACAGTGTCTTGACAAGAGAAAAAAAGCAGCAAAAAAAAAAAAAGAAAGAAAGAAATTGAACAAAGCAAGAAAAAATTGAAAGGTAGCACAAACAAAGCCAGAAGACAGCAGAATACCCCCTGCACCTCCCCTGGGGAATGACTGTGGCCGCAGGGGCCTGAGCAGTGCCTTCTTGCCTAACTGTGCTGGGACTGTCGGCACCATGGCCTCTAGAGACCCCCAGGAAAGAAGCCAATGACTTCCGCAGAAAAGCAGCAAAAAACTCAAAGAAAGAAAAAAAAAATGAAAGTTGAAAAGTGGCAGAACCAGAACTAGAAAAAAGAGCAAAGGACTGTATAAGCTCTCCATGCCTCCCACCTGGGGAATGGAGCTTGGTGGTACTGATGCCAACCTAGCCAGGCAGTGCCTGAGCTGGTGGTTATTGACACCGCAGCTTCCAGAGACCTCCAGGAAGAAACTGTAGATTATTGTGAGGCCTGTGACTAGAGATCATCAGTGAAAGTGGTCAGAATTTTGCTCCACACTCAACAAAGACCCGGCTGCATCCGGACACCGTGGCTGCAGCTGAACCCATCTTTCCCAGCAGCGATCTACAACAGCAAACAGCAACCATCAGGACTGTAAGTTAACAGCTGTTCCAGTGGGAAAGGGCTGTGCCGGACACAGGGACTTGTGTGGAAAGGAAATAGACTTTTGAGGGCCTGAGACTCTGTAGATCACCCCTGTAGAGGTAGAGGTGGTGACTACTATCCAACACAGTAGAAACACCAGAGGCCCGCAAGAGGGAACTGCAGTCAACAGTTTGAGGAGCCCTTGTAGGGTCTCTGGAATCACTGTGAAGCATCGTTCCCTGTTGTCTGGGGAAAATAGCTCAGCCAACCAAGTTGCAGGCTCTGAAAGCACTAAACTTTCATCTAGCTATGTTTGGGTGCTACAAGCACCGGCAAGGGCCCCCAGGAGTGTAGCACCCCAGGACAGGGGTGGTGTCTCTGAGGCTAAGTAACAGAGCCACCCAAGCCCCCAGCCTGGCCTGGAACTGTAGAATCTCTCCTTGCCAGACCTTGGGCTTAGGGAACAGAGTGACAGCAGCACCATCTGAACCAGACCACACCAAGAGGCCAAGGGCCTTGGAGGGTATCACTCAACCCCAGCCACAAGTTGGGAATTCAGTGTTCCTTCTGCCATCAGAGTTTGTACCTTGCATGCATATATGCTAGTGACTGAAAGTCATGTGACCCTAACAAGCAGATCTGGAGTAGTGTCCCAGGGACCATCAAAGCTCAGTGAGCTAGGCCATAAATTTGGAACATAGCAATCCCTGGCTTTGCTGAGCCTAAGCCCACAGGTCACAGAGGCCAGAATTTAGCACACTGCAGTATTATATGAGCTCACAATCAGCAGAGCAGCAGTGGTCTCTAGAGTACATAAGTTCCAACCAGTAGGCTGCAGGCTCTGAATAGAACATCATAGTCTCAGGCCCTGTGGAATTTGGAGCAGGAGAACACAGTGGCCTACAGCCAATCAGAGGCTCCTGTTTGCTTGCACTAAGAACTATATCTAGTTAAAAAGGCTCTGAGGGACAAACTCAAAACGTTGATTGTCTGAGTCAGATTAGTAGAGGTAAAGATATGCCCCTAGTATAGACCTTTTTATAAAGGGATAACAAATAAACACAGGACTCACACACAAAGAGCAAGAATATGCCAAGACAACAGAAACACAAACCCAAGAACTCTGAAAATATGAGAAAAAAGAATAGTGAGGAAGTAATAAACTCCCACAACTCAAAAACAATGGAGATCACAAATGCTGATTTGAAAGAAATGCAAGAAGGAGAATTCTGAATTTTGATCTCCAATATGATAATATCGGAGATCAGAAAGAAAGTGTACAGGAAATGAAGGAGGAAATTGAGGCTTTAAGAAAAAAAAAAAAACAGAAAGAGACTCAATGAAATAAAGGAGCTAATAAATGAATTGAAGACAGCAATAGAAACCAACTCTGGAAGGTTAGACCACATGGAAAACAGGGAATCATGCTTGGAAGACAGTTCATTCAAAACCAAAAGCACAGTCAACAGTATACAGAAGACATTACAACAACACAACCTATACATTCGATAAATATGGGACAATAGGAAATGTCCAAACTTATGGATGAAAGGTATTGAAGAAAGTCTAGAAGCACAGACCAAAGGTCAGAAACCTCTTCAGAGAAGTGATTTCAGAGAATTTTCCAAACATAGAAAAGGACTTGGACATCCACATGCAGGAAACATACAGAACACCATTAAGAAAAGATCAAAGAAGGACCTCCCCATGCCACATAATAATCAAAATTATTAACATAGAGACCAAGGAAAGAATCTCAAAAGCAGCAAGAACAAAAGAACAAGTGACATTCAGGGGCAAAACAACAACAACAAAAAATCACTCTAGACTTCACAAAAGTCTTGAATGGCAGGAGGGACTGGTATGAAATAGTCTAGACCCTGGAAGAAAACAACTTCCAACCAAGACTCATATATCCAGCAAAGATATAATTCAAAATTGATGGAGAAATAAAAACACTCCAAGATAACCAGAATCTTAAAAAATTCATGGCTACCAAGCCAGCAGTAGAAAAAATATTTAATTAAATCATAAAGAATTTTTTTAAAAAGCAAATTACAAAACTGGAAAAGAGGAAAACTCCACTAGCTGGATAACTAAGCAAAGGAGAAATAACACTATATCAAACAGAATATAGAACACAAAATGACAGGAAACAAAAAATCATATTTCTATAATTATACTGAATGTCAAAGGTCATAATTCTCCAGTCAAAAGTAGACTGGCAATATGGATTAAGAAACATAGTCCAACTATATGCTGCTTGCAAGAAACTCAACTCACAGCCAATGATATCCATCTACTAAAGGTGAAAGGATGAAAAAAGATATTTCATGCAAATGGAAACTGAAAACAGGCAGGGGTAGCAATGCTCATATCTAACAAAACAGACTTTAAGCTAAAACACATAAGAGACAAAGTGAGGCACTTCTTATTAATAAAAGGAACAATCCAGCAAGTTACTTAATGACAGTAAACATTTACGCTCCAAATGTTTGTGCACTCACATTTGTAAAATAAACTTTTTGGGAAAGTAGGTCTCAAATAGACCTGAATACAATAATATTGGGATGGGAGACTTCAACACACCCCTTATGCCACTAGGTTGATCTTCCAGACAAAAGATGAGTAAAGACTCTTCAGACCTAAAGAATACAATAAACCTAATGGACATATACAGAATATTTCAACCAACAACAGCTACTCGTGGAAGATTCTCCAAAATAGACCACATCTTGGGCCACAAAGAAAGCACCAGAAAAGTCAAATGTTGTAATATAATTCCCTACATCTTTTCAGATCACAACAGAATGAAAGTAGAAATCTTCAACAGGAAGATCAAAAGAAATTATGTAAATATATGGACTGAATGATACACTCCTGAATGAGGAACGGATCAGAAGAGAAATAAGGGGAGAAATTTAAAAATTCCTGGAATTAAATGAAAATAGAGACATGATGTACCAGAATTTAGAAGACACCTTGAAGTCAGTGATAGGAAAATTTATAGTGCTGAGTGCCTACATAAGAAAAACAGAAAGTCACCAAGTAACTAACCTAATGACACACCACAAGGACCTAGAAAATCAGGAACAGTCCAATCCCGAAGCCATCAGAAGGCAGGAAATAATTAATATCAGAGCAGAAATAAATGAAATAGAGAATAAAAAACAACACAAAGAATCACCAAATCAAAAAGCTGGTTATTTGAAAAGATTCACAATATTGACAAACCTGTAGCCAATCTATCCAAAAGAGAGAATCAACCAAAATTTTTAAAATCAGAAATGAAAAAGGAGACATCACCACAGACAGTGGGGAAATTCAGAGGATCATCAGAAACTATTTTGAAAATTTATATTCCAATAAGTTGGAAAACATGGAAGAAACTGACAGATTTCTAAACATTTACAACCTACCTAAATTGAACCAAGGGGATATAGAAAACCTAAACCAAACAATAGCAAGCAAAGAAATAGAAACAGCAATAAAAATTCTGCCATCAAAGAAAAGCCCAGGTCTAGATGGGTTTCCAGCTGAATTCTACAAAACCTTTACAAAAGAACTAGTCCAAATGCTTCAGAAGTTATTCCGTGAAACTGAAAGAGATGGCATTCTTCCAGACTCCTTCTATGAGGTCAGTATCATATTAATACCAAAACCAAATAAAGATACCTCAAGAAAAGAAAATTACAGACCAATATCATTGATAAACATAGATGCAAAAATTCTAAACAAAATACTAGCCATGCTCATTCAAAACCATATCACAGAAATTATACACCATTACCAAGTTGGTTTATTCCCAGGAAAGCAAAGCTGGTTCAACCTGTGCAAATCAATATATGTTATTCTCACATAAAGAGAACTAAGAACAAAAATCACATGATCATACTAATAGATGCTGAAAAAGCATTTGACAAAATCCAATACCCATTCATGCTAAAAACATTGCAGAAAAAAGTTGGAATAAAAGGAACATATCTCAACATCATTAAGGCAATATAAAATAAACCCAAAGCCAACATCAGATTGAATGGGGAAAAACTGCAGGAATTCCCTTTAAAATCAGGAACAAGAAAAGGATGCCCACTATCACCACTCCTTTTCAATTTAGTCCTTGAGGCTCTTGCCAGAGTAATAAGACAAGAGAAAGATATCAAAGGAATTCAAATAGGAAAAGAAGAAGTAAAATTATCTTTATTTGCAATGAAAAGATCCTTTATCTGGAAGACCCAAAAAACTCAACCAAAAGATTACTAGAGCTGATTAACAAATTCAGCAAAGTAGCTGGAAACAGGATCAACCTAAAAATATCAGTAACTTTTCTATAGGACAGCCATGGATCCACAGAGAAAGAAATACAGAAAACAATAGTTCTGATGCATACAGTAGCACAGATGACTTTCAAAATAAGTATGCTGATGAAAGAAGAGTCTATACTGTAGGTTTCCATGTACATGAAAGACAAGAAAATTCAGACTAATCTGCATTGTTGTGTGAGATACTAGAGGGAGGACCACAGTGAGTCAGGAGAAACCTTAAGGGAGTGGTAGATATTATCTTTGTAAAATAGTTTTTAAGAAAAACATGATAGCAAGACCCCAAATTCCTCTCCTTCCTTCCTCCCTCCCTCCCTCCCTCTCTCCCTCCCTCCCTCCCTCCCTCCCTCCCTTCCTTCCTTCCTTCCTTCCTTCCTTCCTTCCTTCCTTCCTTCCTTCTTTCCCTTATCCTCCTCCTCCTCCTCTTTCTCCTTCCCTCCTTTTTCCAAACATTGGCTAACCAAAGGATTTGCAAAAGTGGTACTCAAGAGAACTGTTCTGATGGTTTTCTGGATGACAGTCAAGCAATGGTCTTGATCAAGAAGCACAAAAGCAATCTAAAGAGAATCTCCAATCATTCTAGCAGCAAGATTCACTGCTGAATCTAATTTAATTTAATTTTTATTTTACTTAAAGACTAAAATGTCAATCTGACCACAGCACAAAGATGTGTACTTCTCTCTTCTCCTTACCCCATAAAACTCCAAACCTGCTTCACCAGGGAGGGTTATTGGTCTTCAGATGGTTCCTGACATGTCTCAATGACTTTTAACTTGTGTTTGAGTCATTTTAACTTAAACATTTAATATTTTGAGTGCAACGATGGTATGTACATATGTCAAAGCATATCAAATTATATAAATTAAATATATGTTGATGATACCTCAGTAAGGCTGTTATATTTTGTTTTGTTTTGTTTTCATAGCACACTACCAAAAAAGAGGGAAATCAAGCAGAAGCGCTAAAATCTGAGAGTAGCAAACTGTCAAGCACTGGAGACCACCAGTTTATTCTGAAAACCCCTTCCTGGGCCCAGAGCCCGCTGTGCCTGTGCTCTTTCCTCCAGACACTCAGCTCTGCACCAGAAACCCGTGAGTTCCCTTGGACAGTGATTACCCAAGTGGAAAGCCACCTACACTTGCGGCATGGAGCTGCGTGCAGTTGTCTCCTCTTTTAGCTTCATTAGCCTTTATTTAGTCAGTTTTGTTTAGTCCCCTTGGGACCTGTAAGAACTGCCATCTCACCAGACTGTCACCAGACTAACAAAACCAGACTCTCTTCTCTGAATTTCAACGTTAAATCATGTTTATTTTCTCCCTAGAAAAATATTCTGCAGACCTAGAAAAATAAAGTAAGCAAAGAGACGAGCATATTCTCTTGACCTCATCTTTCTTTGATCATTTGAGCCATAGTTTCTGATTTCACAAATACAAACACCATAGTGCACTGCTTTGCCCTTGGGGAAGAACAAACCAAGCTCCAGCCTGCTGCAACAGAGGAATCTTTGTGTGACATTGCCACCAAAGCAGCAGAAAAAGGAGTTGAGATGGATCAGCTCCCGTGTTCTGACCCTATGCCTTTTGTACTTTACCCAGCCAGAGAAATTAACATGCAGCTAGTCAAGTATCTGATAGTTAATGCAGGTTAATGCTATTTCCTGTGGGATGGAGGGGAGTCCAATGGTGTGCTTACTTTACTTTGTTTAATTAACACGGAAGAAATGACCCAGAAGAGGGAAGGTCCTGTTCCTCCCACCACCACCCCCTCCCTTTTTTTTTCTCCCTTTTGGCTATTTGAGGTTTTTTCCAGCTTTAACACTAGAGTAGCTTGAATGGTACATGTAACTTTTGCTGACACAGAGAAATAAGTGAGTAGTACCCAGAGGAAGAAATTACCATTTAAAATGGGGCCAAAGCTCCCTGGAGTCACCCAGATACATTTGTAGAATGACTCAGTCTTAATCCACCTGTTCCACAGAGTTGTTTGCAACTACACCGGTCCTGAGAAGATGACATAGTCACAGTATTACCCTGTGGAAATTGCATGGGCAGTATGACTAAATGAAGTTCATAGCATTGGATGCTGCTAAACCCAGGAGCCATCTTATCCTCTGCAGTGTCCTGGGATCACTTCCATGATGAGCCGTAAACTCTCTTGAATAATAAACCCTAAGCCTTTTCAGGGAGAAGAAAAACAGATTAAATACAACCTAGCCACAAAATGAACTCACTGATTCTTAAAGAAGTCACCCAATTCCAGATAGTACAAAGGGGCAAATACTACTTGAAATAAAAGCCATCTGATAACTCCCAACGGCAGCATCAGGTAATTTAAATGTGATTGGTCCCTGTGTCCTTTCATCCACAATATAGTTTTGGACATTAACAGTTAGCAGATGGAAGTTCTGGTTTGGACATCTATCCTATATGGCTACAACTGAAGTTAGTTTGCTCATGGGAAATAAAATCTCCCAAGCATAATATTTCCTCTTGTTCACATCTCTTAATTTGTGTATGAAACGTCTTAATGAGTATTTGAGATATTAATGAAATATTCTTTACAATCATTAAAAATGATTTTTCAGGCAGTATGTCCTTTCTGAAAAAGATGATAAATTCAGGGAAAATGGGATTGTTCAATGTCATTTTATGCTCAATAATCAAAATTGGCAAAAATTCAGAATGAAAGGAATTATTATAAATTAGTAAAATATAAACCAGATGTGGTGGCACACGCTTGTAATCCCAGTACTTGGGAGGCTGAGACAGGAGGACTGCAGGTTAGTGGACAGCCTCAGCAACTTGTGAGGCCCTCCACAACTTAGTGAGACCCTGTTTCAAAACAAAGAATAGAAATAGCCCTGGGGGTATAGCTGTGAGTTAGAATTCCCTTGGGTTCCATCCCCAGTACCCCTCCCCCACCCACACACACAAAGATATAAACACTCTTCACAGCCTAATGCTTACATATACTTTTTAGCACATGGAGCACCATACGTAGTGGGCATATCATAGAATAAGGACCACAGTGCTTTAGGACCCTACAGGTTCTGATGGGGAGATGATGCAGAATGAATTAGTCCAGAGATTAACATGCAGAATGAGCAGTATAGTTAATACCACACTTGGTACTAGAAACATATCAATCAGATGCTTTCATTTAACAACTACTATGAACTTAGGCATGAACTAGACCAGCATTTAACACATCATTCTCTTTTATTTTTTCAGCCTTAAAATCACTAAAGAATGCATACTTCATAAAGCTGACAATCAAGAACATGACCAGTGTATACACAGAGCTCTCTACTAAGCACCTAAGTGGAATAGGAAATTCTACTTTTTTCCTCCTTTATATAGCAGAACTTCTTAATTTTTTTCTTCTCAGGTTTTATATTTAGAGATACATGAGTGGCCATTTCTATATATTTCTTTGAAACATTTTGATTTTGTGTGCCTCACAAATATTACATTCCATAAATAGCTGCATTCTACCTCATCATACTACATAATGACTTCAGTCCACTCCTTTCTACTTCAAAATGGCACTGTTTATTTAGATACAGAAAATGTCAACCACTTACATGTTAAATCATAGAATTGCCCATACTTATGCCTTCGACCCTAACTAAAATTGACATTCTAGGATGGAGCACTGTATGCATTCTGTGACTTCTCAGCCCCACAGCACACATCTTTGAACTCCCAAGATGCACATGCACAAGTAAAGAAGCGCCCACACCAGAAACAGAAGTGCCCGCTGAAGTCAGCAGTCAGCATAAGACAGTGATCTGGCACTAAGGCAGGCAGTGGCAGTGCTTTGGGAGCGGGACAGCATGCATGCCCTATCTGAGGGGAGCCTCCGAACTTGGATCTTGCTGATTGTTGCTCTGTGGAAACGTGAGCTGAATACTGTCAGCCCATCCAAAATCTTAAGAAAAACCTGAAGTCTAGGTTTTCATTAAAAGTTTCTCCTTTTTAAAATGTTGACAAAAGCCAGGCACAGTGGCGCATATCTGTAGTCCCAGTACTTGAGATGCTGTGACAGGATTGCAAGTTCAAGGTCAGCCTCCCCAATTTAGTTAGACTCCACATCATAATAAAAAAAGGGCTGTAAGTGTAGCTCAGAGTTAGAAGGCCCCTGGGTTCAACCCCTAGTACTGCAAAAAAAGAAAGAGAGAGACAGAAAGAAAGATTGATTGATTTGAGGGAGATAGGAGTACAGTCATATATAGACTGAGGACTTTTTCATAGTCCAAAAGATGAGCATTCAATTGCTCTTTCATCATCTAAGCCTAGAGCTGGCTTTGCCTTCTTGGCTACTTCTCTTTCTCTCTCTCTTCCCTCTCTGTCTTGCAGTTCCTCAGGAAGTTTGAATGCAGCTCCGGAGAACCGCTCCAGGAGAACATTTGCCCTTTCTGCTCATCCACCAGCCTTGCCAGGATAGCCATGACACTTTATCATAGGCTTAATTTGCAATGTCAGTTCTCAGATTCGGTTACTTTATTTTATCCTGTTAGAAAAATAAAAAGGGAAAAATATATATGTCCATTGTGAGAAGTCTACATTAGAAGTGGGTACCTGCACGAGGGAATTTCTCTGCTTCAAAATGAAATTGGGTTAATTGAGAAAGGCCAGGAGAAACAGGAAGCCCAATTAGCAACACTTAAATCTCTCAATTAACAAGATAATTGTTAAATGGCTTTGGGGCAGCACTTAGAGGTTCAGAAAAGAGACCACTTGTCCCAGGCTTAGTCAGAGAATAGTTTATAATCTTTTTCAACCCTCTTTCTCTCTCCCTACCTCCAACCCCCCTCAAAAGGAGTCTAGAAATGCAGAAAGACACTTAAAGAAGTTTAGAGGCCTTGAAGGGTTGCAGTGTGTCCTGAGGAGCCCAGAAGAAATATGTCCTGCTTCTTGATCTTTATTTAGAGGATGTCACCCTGTGGCCCTTATAAAGACAGAGGACATTCTTGGCTACCTATCCTAGGTTTCTGTCTACTTTCTATGTTCTTTAGTAGCAATGCAGTTATTAGTACTTTATTAATACCCTATTCTCTCTTGGCTTGCTCTGTGACACCATTTGCTACTACCAATTCTCTCATGATTTTAAAATACAGATATAATACCTATGGAAAAAAAATAGAGGAAGGAGGGGAAAGAATGCTTCTCCCAGGCCTGAATTCCCTGTAAAGGGGGGAGGGGAGCATCCTCCCCTCTGCCCCTGGAATTTTGGTGGATCAGAAGGTTGTGAGGAGAACACCTCCACTTATGATGAACAGCAAGCCAGGAGAAAGGATGCAGCCCCTGCCAGCACAATCCTTGCTGTCTCGAAGCACTGTGCTCCTAAGGAGCACCTGTCCCTGCCACCAGGGAATGAACCACCATCTGCCTTCAACCCATTCCCAGCACAGTCTGTACTCCCTGGCTTCCAGATGGCTGGCGTGTGGGGACCCAGCTGTTCTTGTCATTGTGAGGAGATGACAAGCAATAGGGACCCCAGGGCGGGAAGTGGAAGGCCATGTGGACCACCAGGCTCAGTTTTCTGTGGGCCACTGGGTCTGACAGTAGGAACCCAGGTGACTCTTTCTTCTGTAGGGCCTCACTGTCCACCACAGGAGTCTTCTTTGACTTACATGATGTTTCATTCTTGGGATGAGTTTGCAGTTTTGTTTCAAATGCTATTTTACCAGAAGGGAAGAAATAAGCTGGGGATACTGAAGTTTCCCTTCAGTGACATTAGGAACCACCCTTTACAGGGGAGCATTTTTCTCATGTCTGAATTTAAAATACCACTACCCACAACTGAATTTTGCCACATTGGGACATTCTGAATGTCTTCAGTGCAAGGCTGAAAAGTGCCTGGGCTTGAAACCAAGTGTGCTATTATCCTTTTTAAATTTTTTTCTTTTCCTTCCATTTTTTTTTATATATATATACTTGAGATTGAACTAAAAGGCTGCTACCTCTGAGCTACACCCCCAGCCCTACTTTAATTTTTATTTTGAAACAGGGTCTCTCTAAGTTGGTCAGATTGGACTCAAATCTGGGATACTCCTATCTCAGCCTCTCAAATACTAGGATTATAGGTGTGTGTCACTACACCTGTCCTGTTATTATCCTCTTTCCTTTGAATGATTGGAAAGTTTCTGGAAGACAAATAACAATGTGAGTTATTTGGGCTGAACAGCCCTTAACCGAATGTGAATTCTGGTGTGTTAATTGCACTTTTTTTTTTTTTTTTTTTTAACTCTGCCATGTGGCCTGTGACACTGTGCAAGAAAAAAACAAAACAAAACAAAAAAAAAAAACTAAGATTTCTTCTCTAAAAAGAGTGAGAGAATTGGTGATTAGCTAAAATTGTGGAAGAAGGAAAGGGCCCTAATACCTTTGCTCTTTGTGTGGTCACTGTGAGGCTAGGCTGGCGGAGGTCAAGAACAAAGGACTTCAGGAAAGGGGAGAAAATGTCTCTAACCATCCCCCTGGCCTCAGCCCCATAAATTTACCTGTCCTGGCCCGATGACCAGCCCAATAATCAGAGAAATATAGGACTGCTTTGCTCTCCCTCCCTCCTCATGCCCCCCAAAATGCCTCTCCTCTGTAAGGAAGGGTTTTTTGTTTTGTTTTGTTTTTTTCTGACACTCGGGCTCTTTCCCTGGTCAGCTCCCCTGTCCCAGGCTTTCCAAATAAAGCCTGTTCTGATCTATTGAGCAGTGTCCCTTTTATCCCTTAGTTTTTAACATTTGGTGCCCCAATCCCTGCAGGGTAATTGGCTGTAAGGTCTCTTTTGCCTGAAGATATTTCTGGGCAGCCCTCTTCAATGGGCCAGCACCCCTCCCTTCCTTTCTTTCTCTCACAGAGCTCCAGACCAGAAGGCAATTTTGCCGGTTCCAGATCAATCGCCCAACACCTACCAGATTCATTGTTGGTAAGTTTTGCCTCAGTCAGTCTCTTGCAGGTACCTAAGAGGCTCCGGGGTTCCTGCCTCACCCTGGCTCTAGGACCCCCCTCACCCTGCCCCTCACCAGGTTCCCACACCACCTGCTCTCCTGGGCCACCCTGCTGGGCTCTCATTTCACTTTCCCTCTGGGACACACCTTCTGGGTCCTATAATGCCGGCCCTAGGATACCCCAGCTGGGTTACTGCACCACCCCAAGGCTCTGGGACCCCTCCTTCTGCCAAAACAAAAGTTTGGGGACCCTCGATTTTCTGTTTCTGGCCCCTCCCATCCGTTTAGTGGGCGGCCTGTCCAGACTCCACAGCTTTTTAAAAAAGCCCGCTCGTCCTCCGGCATCTAGCTTACCTATGGGTTCCTAAACTTCAAAGACAAGACTTAGATATTTTGTCTGGAACTGGCCAAATGACAGGGGGGTTTATTTTCAAGCTTTCTCCGGTCTCCACTCTTGCCTCTCATTCTGTAAAAATCGCTTTCGCTGCCAAGTAATTCAAGGGATCCAGTTGCCTCCTTCCCTTCATTCTCAGTCCACACCCCACTTCAGCTCGCTGGTCTCCATCCTCCAAATGCCACCAGACTCCTCCCTCGGGAGTGGATCTTCCAGCACCCCTGTCACTTTACACGAATTCTGCCCACGCTATCCGTCAGTCAGCACTCCCTGCCCCCGCCCCCTTGTGCTCTGCCCCATACCCAGCGGTTCCGTCCACGCACCCCCACCTGCGGCCCCGCAAGCCAGGTCATGCGGCCCACGTCCGCTTGTTCCACCGTGGTCTGCGCTCTGCTCATGTGTCCCCAGTCGCCCGCACACTCCACAGCAGCTCTGCAGCCCCTCCGCACCCCCCTAACCAGCAGTCGGGGTCGCAACCCCTCCCCCACTGGGCTAGACCCAGGGCCCACCCCCTCACCTGCGAACTTTGTCCGGTGGCTTTCCTTTGCAACCGCCCATCTTCCCTGAGCCAGTCCCCAGTCAGAGGCCTTGCCTCTGTGCCCCTCTCTGCCAACTGGCACCCTTTCACTCCACCCTTTATCTCTTTCCTGTGCTTCTTTTCTAACCGAGTTAGAGCGGTATAGTGATTAAGACTGTGCGCTCACTGCCCTGGCCCAGGTTGGTTCTCAGCTAGGGACCCAGATCCACTAGAGGGCAAATCGCTTTTTCATACTCTTTCCAAGAGGCCTAACCCCATCGGAAAATATGAGGTCAAAGAGAGCACAGCTCAACAGCAGGAGCAGATTTTATTCTGGAATAAAACCTGGGAGGAGGCAACAGTCCAGGAAAGAGAGTCCCCAGGAGTCAGGAGCCCCTTCCTTACAGACCAGGGGCTTTTGATGGGAGTTAGGATGGGTGGGAGAACAAAGCAGTCATGTATTTCTATGATTGGTGGGTTTGACACCTGTATAGAGCTGGCGGCAGGGAGACGGTTAGAGGCATCTTCCTGCCATTCCTGACCTTCTCTGACCAGTCCTCGCAGACCTCACAGTGCCCACATTCCAGAGGTTTTATAATATTTATATTGGGAAAAGGGCAACCGGATTGGCTCTAGCTACTTCCTGCATGACAGTGGGACAAAGGTAAACCTAAGGCTAAACGCTGTATTGCAGGCACTGAGAGGAGCTTTAGAGATCCTGTGAGTTTGGGAGGAGGATGAATTGTCTTCTGATCTCTAAGAGAGGACACTCGTTAACAGAGGGGTTAGTGATGTTTTGGATTTGTGACATCATCAGGTTGTTATGCATGGCCCAAAGAGTAGGATGCAGAGGAAAATGAGCAAAAGAGTCAGAAAGGGCTGGAGCCAAGCTATGCAGGAGGACCCAAATCCAAAGGTTCCTTTTGATTGGTGAATATTGTTCAGATTAAAACAACACATTCCAGGAAATTCCTGACATGCCAATGGTGGAGTAAGAGGAAGTGATCAATTATTGTCCTATTTTCGAGAGTTGCCTGACACATCTCACTTAGTTTTTTACTGATGGCTGCCAAAGCTAAGACTGTGTCGTTAACAGTTTTAGTGAATAGACAGGTCAGCTGACTTATTTGAATACAAGAACCTATCACTAACCCAGGTATGGCCAATAAAGTGGCTGACAATTCTACAAGAGCCAGAGATCAGAAATGTAACTTTCTAGCCGGGCGTGGTGACGCATGCTTGTAATCCCAGCATTTGGGAAGCTGAGACCAGAGAAGCTACCTAGTGAGGCACTCTGCAACTTAGTGAGACCCTGTTTCAAAAAAAGAATAAAAAATAGGGCTAGGGGTATAGCTCAGAGGTAGAATGCCCCTGAGTTCAATCCCCAGGTACCGCAAAAAAAAAAAAAAATAAATAAATGTAACTTTCTATTACAGTTGGGGTAGGGAGCATGTGGCCCATAAATGAGTTGGTAATGGTGGAGAAGTAAACTCATTCTGAGTTTTCCAACCTTAAAGCAACCCTGAAATCCCTTGGGGATGGTGAAATAAGAGAAATTAAAACAAAACACTGGCATTTGGGAGGCTGAGACTGGAGGATCTGGATTCGTGGCCAGCCTCAGCTACTTAGTGAGGCACTCAGCAACTCAGTGAGACCCTATTTCAAAATAAAGAATAAAAAATAGGGCTGGGGGTATAGCTCAGAGGTAGAATGCCCCTGAGTTCAATCCCCAGTACCACAAAAAAAAAAAAAAAAAAAAAAAACACTGGCCAACCTGAGGTTAGGCTCATCTCTGTTGTTGTTGGGATTGGGCTACTTACAGTGTGATTATATTTAAAGTTATATGGCAGTGGTCCTATATGCAGACTGTCTCCTGCAATCACTGAGGTTGGAATGGGGCTTCTGAACCCCATGTCTTATTATGAGTGTTATTAGGATGGCCATTAAAACCCAGAAAAGTCATTAGATTGAGATTTGTCTGCTTTTGGATTCCTCGTTCTGTTAGGTCAAGACCAATAGATGTGAAGTCAGGACCTGTTTGACCCATCTGGGCTTGAACATACAGAAGGAAAATGTGTTTAGTACATTTCTACCATGTGAGTCCAGACATTAGTACTACGAAGAGTTGAAATAGGGTTTGGAATAACTTGGACAAATATAGGAGTTGATTTTTTTGTATATCAAAAAGTTACCAGACCAAGACTCTCCTCCTGGTGGGGTAGACTCAATTTTTTTTCCACTGCCATTTTACACACTTATAGGTACCAGAGTCTCTTAGAGTAGCTTGTGACAAGATAATAGAAAAAAATTTGGTTGTTTTCTCTGGTTTGATCTGTTAGGTTTTAAAGCCCGGCTCTTTAGTCCACTCATTTGTCCATATGACAAGACCCTCAGTAAGGCTTCAGTTAGTCCAGCAGTGAAGTATCAAGGGAGCACCCACCGTTATCATGGTGCCACCATGGCTAGACACTGTTAGGAGATAGCTCTCAGCTGTTAGTCCCATAAATAGAGGAAAGAAGAACTAATAAGGACAAGCCCATTATGTATCTGATGCACCAGTAGGGGATATTTTTGAGGAGAAATTTTAAATCTTTTAGAAGTTCAGAGGTGTAATGGCTGGGGGTCTCTTCTTTACATTTTTCAGAGTCCTCTAACTGACTCCAGCATAGAAGCCCTAGCAGCATCCAGTGTAATTTCAACCAGAAAGCATAAAATAATTTTGCATCAGCTGATCTAGAGTAATGAGGAGGATACCAAAGACAACAAGATCTAACATAGAGGGTGTCTTAGAGCTTCCTGATCTATCGTGGGGAGGGAGTCTGGATTTTTATATACAGGAAATTTGATCCAAGGAATAATCAACTAAATTGCCTTGCAGGGATGGTTAATCTGCCTGTAATGTGCTTGGTTGCAGGAAGAGGTGAAAAAGCAGTTTTGGCTCAGAAAAACAAGAGGATGAAAAGTATCTAACCCAAGGCTAAGAGAGTTAGAGCCACCGCTATTTTATCTGTTATTCGAAGTACAGACAGGGTGTGAAACATGAAGGGCAGAGAAAGCAAAGCAGGGTGAAAAGCAGTGAATTGGGGTGGGGGTATTGAGGGGAACAGGTGTAATAAGGTCAGTGCAGGTGGCCTTTTCCTCCTGTTCCCAGGTCCTCTTGTCCTGCTGATAAAGTGACCCCAACAGCTCTTAGGAAATGGGGCAATGACCGCTCTAACTGCTTCGAGATGGTAGGGGGCGCTGTTGGTGAACTGCAACTTAGGGACTCAGGTGGATGATCTAGAGGACCCTAGAAGAGGGAATCCTTAATATACATTTTGTTTTTATAACCATCTGGAACTGGAGGGCTGAAGGAATCTGGTTATCTTGGCTCAAAGTCATTTATGGTGGTTTGGTGAGCATCTACATGAAAAACTGATACATTAGTATATTCCACAATAATCCAGATTTCTCACTGTAATAATTTTCCCATAATCCATTACCTTGTGTCATTTATCTGTGAGCATTTTAAATTAGAGGCCAGGTAGCTAATCCATTTGCAATAGAAGAGTCATTATATACATGATCGTCAATTTTTTGTGGCACAAAGCTTATAAAAGACTCAGAATGTTTTCTAACTTAAACAGGGTTTTTGTTTAAACAGGATTTTGAACAGGACTCAGATCCTCCAGAAGTTTAAAGAAATAGGACTGATGACTCTGGACCTATGAAATCTCAAGAACACGTTTAACTTTAGCATCTTATAAGGACTTAACTGGGGGGGGGGCATTTGGGTATTGGTGTCATATGTTATTTTTTGCGAGTTTAAAGTAAAGGTAGAAATACTATATAAATGGCTTTAGTACAGATCCTTTTTTTCACCTCTGAAATAGCACACATGTCTCTGCTTATACTGTTTTCCTGGGAATTCAAGACCAAGCTGGTAGCCCTATGCTGGGCAAACATATGTTTGGGGTGTTTGTTTGTTTGTTTGTTTGTTTTTGTTTTTGTGTGTGGTGCTGGGGATTGAACCCAGGGGCATTCTACCTCTGAGCTGTACCTCCAGCCCTAATTTTTATTCCTTATTTTGAAGCAGTGTCTCACTAAGTTGCGGAGAGCCTCACTTAAGTAGCTGAGGCTGGCCCTGAACCTGGATCCTCCTGTCTCAGCCTCCCAAGTACTGGGATTACAAGCATGTGCCACCATACCTGGCTTAAACATATATTTTTCTAACAATTTTTGCTCTTAAGGTCAGTCAAGGCTCTTCAGGGTTATACATGGTGAGGCTCACCTCTACCAGTTGTGTCATCTGCCAGAACAGTTCATATCATGGTATTCCTGAAAATTTGGCTTCACTTGAAGAATAGAGGATATATTATCTCTGATGACCCTCCTTTTGCAGAGTATGTGCTGGTGGCTCTATCTCTGTTCAGTGGCCTCTAGCGAGGTTTTTCCCTGGGTTCTATTTGACTTTGGAGGACTAGGGCCAAAGTGTTGGCTGATTTTCCTTAGGCCTTTATTTCTTGATTGTTCTCTAGGTCTCAGTTATTGAATACCCAGAAGGATAGTTTCATCAATCTTTTTTAGCTGTCTCATAGGCGACAGCTATTATCTCAAAACACTAGGTGTTACACTTCTGTTATATGCTAACAAAGAGCAGTCATATAGATTTCTAAAAAACACACAGCACAGAATTATCAGAAATAAAACAAATCTCATTTGTGTCTTTGCATAAAGAAGATACCATAATGTAATTAGACCTGTACATTTTGGGAACACAAATATCTAAATGCTATTGTCAGTGTATAGCAGGAGAAACAGGATTTGTAAAACTTTACTAAAGGCAGATCAATATCTTAAGAAAACTAATGTGTTTAATGTGAAGCAATCGTATTACATATTTAAACTTTCTCTTATATATCTTATCTTTTTATAAATCATTTGCAACTTTCTCAAATCCTCTACAACTTAATTAACCCTCTGATTCTTGTTCTCATCTTTCTTTTTCCCTGTGGGAGAACGCAATCATTTAGAAAAAAAGCAAAAATAGAAATTAAAACACAGGGCTTTAGAATCAGAGAGTTAACTTTTAGAGTGTAAGAGAAGGAACAATGGGAAATGGAATTATAAAATGTTTAATGCCTAATCCGTCACTGAAAGCCAAACCTTATTTTGAGCAGGGATCAGTAAAGGGTAAGGGAGGGCTTTTTTTTATCCTGAGTTAGTTCATAGCTAGATGACATAGCTTTAAGAATTCCTTTGGTAGAAAAGTTCTGGCAAACATTTTTTGTTCTTTACTTTCTTAAACACCTAAAAGGATAAAGATGTATATTTCAAATTTTGTCCTCAAGCCCTAATGACAGGGAACACTTTATGTCTCTAACCAGATGTGGCAATCCACCCTCTGGTGTGGTGGGGCTGGGAGTTTAGGCCTCTTAGAGTATGAAAAGACAGTTTTCTCTCTAGTGGATCTGGGTCCCTGGCTGGGACCAAACTCAGGTGGCAGCAGTGAGAGTCCTGAGTCTTAACCACCAGACCACTTCAATTCTGTTGGGAATGAGGGCGCAGGGAACAGTGAAAAGATCAGGGACAGAGGACTGGGCGCCTTCTGGCTGGGCTCCAGCAAGTTGCAGCGTGGGGGCAGGGACTCCGGTGGGGGATCGGCACTGGGCAGGTGGGCAGCAGCTAGGAGGGGTGGGGCAGTGCAGGCAGGCCCGTGGGTGGGAGCGTGGCACGGGCAGACCCTGGGCCCAGTGAAAGGGCGGGTGGAGGCCAGGGCCATTGTGGAGGAGGCAGAGGAAGATCAGGCCAGGCCGCTACCAGGGTGGACCCTGTGGGCAGTCTGGAGGCACAGGACCGAGTTCAGGGGTGCAGCCACACAAGTGGGGGCACAGCAGACCGCAACTGAGCAAGGGGACATGTGGGCAGAGGACTCTGACACTGTGGAACAGTGTGGACAAGCGCACAGGGTTGCCGGTGGTGGTAGTGGTGGTGGGGGCTCTCAGGGCAGCCTGAAGGGAGCAGGGAAAGTTAGCAAGCAGATAGCTTAAAAATACTGATGAAACTGACCTTTGGGGTATTCAACAACTGACACTTAGAGAATGATCTGAAAATAAAGGACTAAGGAAAATCAGCCAACACTTTGGTCTTACTCATCCAAGGTCAAATAGGACCCAGGGAAAAACCTTGCTAGAGGCCACTGAACAGAGACAGAACCACCAGCACATACTCTGCAAAAGGAGGGTCATCAGAGAGAAAGTGTCTTCTATGCTTCAAGTAATGCCAAGTGGTCAGGAATACCATGATATGACCTGTTGTGGCAGATGGCACAACTGGTAGAGGTGAAGCTTTGCCACATATAACCCTGAGGAGACTTGACTGACCTTAAGAGCAAAAATTGTTAGGAAAACATGTTTGTCGCCAATCCCCCATATATATTTGACACCAATCCTCCAAAACTCCCCTCCAGTTAAGTCCTTGTAAGATGCTGTAAAGTTAAACCTGTCATTCTTGAGACTTTATAGATCCATCACACTACAAAAACAGAGATTCCTATTTCTATAAGCTATGTCAGAAATTTTCTGGGATATATTGTTTCACTATTGTCAATAATTCAAAAAAGACAAGTAGTTTGATGTCTGATATGCAAAAACAACTAGACAATATTGACCCATCAAAAGGAATCTTTGGATATGGGTCCTCCTGCATAGCTTGGCTCCTGCCCTTTCCAAATCCTTTACTCATTTTCCTCCTAATCCTACTCTTTGGGCCATGCATAATCAACCTGATTACATCACAAATTAAAAAAAAAAAAAATCACTAACCACTCTGTTAATAAGGTTCTTCTCTGGCAGACCAAAGATCAATCCTCCTCCCCAATACACAGGACCTCTAAGACCCCCCAGTGCCTGCAACACAGCTTCTAGCCTAGGTCTACCTTCATCTCATTGTCATGCAGGAAGTATTCAGAGAGAGTCTGCTGCCTATTTCCCAATATAAATACTATAAAATCTCTGGAATGTGGGCACTGTGAGGCCTGACTGAAGGAGGTCAATAACAAAGAACTTCAAGAAAGGTGGGAAAATGCCTCTAGCGAACCCCCTGCCCCCAGCCCCATAAATTTATCCATCCTGGACAGATGTCAAGCCCACCAATCAGAGGAATACATGACAGCTTTGCTCTTCCTCCCTCCTAACACCCAATAAAAAGCCCCTAGTCTGTAAGGAAGGGGGCTTTTCTGACTCACATGGGCTCTTTCTCTAGTCAGTTCCCCTTCTAGGTTTTACTGAAAATAAAACCTGTTCTGGTTATCGAGCTGTGTCCCTTTTATCCCTATGTTTTCTAACACTTATGTTTGTGTTTTGGTTTTTAATACCCTTCTTCCCAATGTTTTACTCCTATAGGACTGAGAATTATATATTTGCTGATAAAATCCCAAGAGCAATACTCTATTAAATTCCCACACACAATACAAAAAGCTTAGAGCTGAAATTTATTAAAATGCTGGTGGTTAACTTGCTTTTAAAAATCATGCCTCCCTGGGAGATGGTAGGTTGGCATTTTTATAAATGCCTGTATGAACATTTTGATCTGTCTTTTAGGGAGGGAATTTCCTCTAGACACATTTAGCAGAGCCAATAATCTGCTTATGATCCTTGACCACATTTGAATTGGTGGCTTTTTTTCCAGAGTACGAAAGAAACTTAACCCAGGGCTTTAGTCCTCATGTCACCTCTGCATCAAAGACAGCCTGCAGCAAACCCTGGCTCAGCTGCTCAAGAGCAGTGACTGGCATGGCTGTTGGAAAGTAATAGGAGAAGTGTCAGGGAAGACGTAGGGAGCAGACGTGATAATGAGACAGTGTGCGATCTCAGGCCTCAGTGAGATTAAATGTGCAAGTATCTTCTCTAATTAGACCTTTATTTCATTCACTTTCCAGTGTTAAGATATATCAAGGAGAGTGCTCTGCTTTCTACTTTCAGAACTTGCAAAGCAAGACCCCTTTGTTGGGGGGTGGGGGGCATGCAGCACTCTCTCTCCAAGTTAAGCACTAGTTGGCCAGTCCTTCAACAAGGCCCACTGCTCACATGCAGAGATTCTGGGAGGGAAAAATGGTCTGTTAAATGTTTGCATCTTAAATTCAAAGAATGTACTCCATATGTTGCAGGCAGCCTCAGACCACAGAAACATTTTCTGTGGCTTCTGAATAGAACAGCTTGTCTCTTCCTGTTGCTTTATAGGCATACAGAAGAAATATATACTCAAGCTTTTTGGTAGGCTATAGGCAAATGCTTAGTGTTCCCCAGCTTGTTACTATAAACATTCGCTCTGCCTTCCTTTCCCCTCTCCCTGGCTTTTGTGAAAGTTTGAGTATCTCTGAGAACACAATGATTTTTAAGAATATGTACATTTCTTTTTTTTTAATTTAAGAATATGTACATTTCTAATGGACCTATTTCTAATCCTTCTCCAAAAGATGTCAGTTACTGTAATTAGATTTAATTGTGGGGACTTGGTGTGGTATTGATGAAGAGACACAGAGAGAACAGAGATCTTTGTTCCAGGGTTGACTATGACTCACTATTTGACCTCAAACCAACCACCCTCACATCTCCAGGCTTTGGTTTTCTACTAACCAAATTGAAATGGGAAGAGGAGGAGAGGGCAGGTCACCCAGACCAGCACACATGCCAAAACTAGGCATCTCTAGTCTGAGTATCCAAAATCTGAAATGCCCCAAAATCTAAAATTTGTTGAATGCCAACCTGAGACCAAAAGTGGAAACTCTATACCTGTGCTCATGTGATAGGTTGCAGGTAAACTGCAGGTGCCCTAAAAGTATTGCATACACCTACCTTCAGACTGTGTGTATGAGGTATATATGAAACATAAGTGAATTTCATATTTAGACTTGAGTCCCATCCCCAACGAATTCCCAAGAAACCTGGTCCCAAGCATTTTAGATAAGGGATACTCAACCTATATTGGCATGACATATTCATGCCTTTCATTTATATGAAGGACATAATACACACACACACACACACACACACACACACATCACACACACACACACACACACACACACACACACCACAAATACATTATTAAGAAAATTTTAAATTAAGAATAATTTTTACATGAAGGTAGGGAGACATTAGATAGAAAAACTAGAGCAACTCTGAAAGGTCTCTGAAGGTCTAGAATTGATTACCATAAGACTATATAATTCTTTTGCATGTGAATGTGTGTGTGTGCGACGCTAGGGATAGAACCCAGGGGCATCCTACCTCCGAGCTACACTCTCAGCCCTCTTTTATTTTTTATTTGGAAGCAGGTATCTCTAAGTTGCTGAGAGCCTTGCTAAGTTACTGAGGCTGGCCTTGAATCTGCCATCCTCCTGTCTCAGCCTCCCAAGTACTGGGATTACAGGTGTGCACCAGTCAATACTGTCTGATATCTGTCTCGTGAAATTTCACAAAATGGGGATTTTGCACTTCCCCCATCCCAAATTTCTCCAACTCAGAAAATGGTTAACTCTGTTGTTCTAATTGTTCATACCAAGACCTGTGAATCACCTTGAACTTTTCCCCCTGCCCCCCATTCCATCCAGGTCCTGTGTGTGTGCTTTACCTAGCAATATACTCTGACTCAGAGTGTCCTTGCCTTTGATGGCATAAGTATAACCCTGCTTCATCATCTCGAGCCAATGGCCGGAGTAATTATTTTAGAAAGTAGGACACATCATGTGTCGCCTGTGGTTCGAGGCCTCTAAAGTGGCCCGAGCCCTCATGGTGGCCTAACAGAGCCTGCTGATCTGGTGTGCCCCAACTCTTTCACTTCTCACACTTTTTCTTTTTTTTTCTACACTGGGGATTTTACCTCTGGGCTACACGTGTAGCCCTTTTTAATTTTTATTTTGAAACAGGGTCTCACTTACAGAGTGACTCACTGAGTGTGTGATCCTCCTGTCTCAGCCTCCTGGGATTATAGATGTGCACCATCATGCTCAGCTTGACTTCTCCCACTTCCTGCTTGCTTTTCCTGCTGCTCTATACCAGCCTCTTTGATATTCCTCCACCTCATAGCTATATACCTAGCGCAAGGCCTCTGCCCAGAACATTCTGTCACAGTTTACTTCCTTACTCTCTTCAAGTCATTTATCAAATGTGAGTGAGAAGTCCCCTAAGATCCCATCCAACCCTTGATATTCCAAACTTCATTACTCAGTCTTTTCTTACTCTACAGCTCTTACTGTCATATGACATATATTTGCTTGTTTATTTATTTGTGCTTTCTGATGTCTCCCCAGACCAGATGACCAAGAATATAAGCTCCATGTGGGTAGGAACTTTGTCCATTTCATTCCTTGGTAATCCCCTTGCTAGAGCAGTACCTGTTGAATAGTAGAAGCTCAAGAAGCATTGTGAAATCAAAAGCTTTTAAGATGGCATTAATGAACATCCTCTCCGGGTGTCTAGTGGCTGGAACTGATGTGGTAGTGAAGGAGGTCAATACGTGCCCGCCCAGCAGAGCTTGCATAATCCATCTATTAAATGGATTCTTTATTCACTTATTTATTTTAAATTATTTCAGATAGTGTTAAAGAACAATTGAATAAAAAAGGAGTAAATATAGGAATGAAGGACTCCTTTAAATACGGTGTTCAGGAAAAGCCTCTCAGGGGAATAAGTTGAGTAAAACCTGAAAGACAAGGAGGCAGTTGGGAGGAGAAAAACATTCCAGGCAGAAGAAACAGTGATGCAAAGGCTCTGAGGCAGGAACAAAGTTTGGTGGGTTGCAAGAACAAACACAGTATCCATGTGACTGGAGCATGTACCACAGAGAAAGCAGAGGAGATGCCAAGGATGATGAGACAAGCAGAATGGACCAGACAGACTTGTAACAAAATGCTTACGTACTATTGTAAATCTATGGGATGCTGTTGGAGGGACTTAAGCAGGAGAATAATGGAGCCTAATTCACATTTGCAAAGGTTACTCTGACTTCTTTATAGAGAATAGACTTTGTGTGAAGTAAGAGCCACTGCAGTTAGGATGCTGTCTTGCCATTGTCCCAGGAGAAATGACTGTAGCTTGACTAGTCTGTGAAATTGTCAGGAAGTAAAATTATGTTATGGTTTGGATCTTATGTGTCCCCCAAGGGCTCCTGTGTTGATTCTATGAGAGGTAGTGGAAACTTTAGGAGGTGGAGCTTATGTGGAGGAAGTTAGGTCTTTAGGGGCACTTCAAGGTGATATTGGTACGTTGGCCCCTTCTTTTTTCTCTCTTTGCTTTCCAAGAGCTTTGTTTAAAACATACCCCATCATAATGTTCTTCATTGCCACAGCCCAAAAGAACAAATAAAACTGACCATAGACTGAAATCTCTGAAATCATGAGCCAAAACAAACCTTTCATCCTCTAAGTTGATTATCTTAGCTATTTGCTCACAGCAAGGGAAAGCTGACTAACACAGAAAAACTGATAACAAGAAGTGGGATAGTTGCTGTGGTTATACCTGACAATGTGGTTCACAAGCCTCTGGAATTGGCTTATAGGAGGAGTTTGAAAAAGTTTGGAGGAAAAGACTGGAGAAAGCCTAGAATGCTTTAAGTGGAGCATAATGGACAATTCCTGGTGAGGGCTCAGAACACCAGAATATGGATAGATATGCAGACAGTAAAGCTAGACTCATGAAACTTCAAATGGAAATGACTATATAGGAATTGGGCTACAGTACATTTGTGTTACATACTGGCAAAGAATTTGTCTACATTTTTTTGACCATGCCCTAAGACTTTGTGGAAGGATAAGTTTAAAGGTGACAGACTAATTATTCTGATCCAGAAAGTTTCAAGGAAGTATAGCATTCAGACTGTGACATGGAGGTATTATGACTGCTTTTAGTCAAATTTATAACAAAAATTAGTAGCAAAAAGAAGAGCAAAAAAATTGGAAAGCTTGCAGTGCAGCCAGAAAATTAGTGTGTGGTAGGGTTAGAGCCCCCATAACCAGTCCCTGAGAGTGTGATGCATGAAGCTATTAGAGTGAAGCAGAAACTGCAATCGAGAGTTAGGGTTTGGCATTAGGGCATTAGAGATGCCAGTGATGTAGAATACTTACAAAAGAAAGCTTTGGGCAGCGAGCTGAGCCAGCCCAAGAGAGTGGTCATGTGAGCTACAGCTATGGGGGTGGAGTTGCCCAATCCCTTTAGAGTTCACATCACACTGTCATATACTCTGGATGTTAGACATTGAGTTATAGGATTTAACATTTGCCTGCTGGATTTTGATTTTGCTTTGGTCCTTCCTATGTCCCTGTTCCTCCCTTTTAGTCTGAAAATCTGAAACTGTGAGCCACAATAAGCCTTCTCCTCCTTACAAGTTTATTTTTCTCGGGTATTTTGTCACAGTGATGGAGAGCTGACTAACACAAATGGGCACTTTTTAAAAAGATTTATTTTAATACTTCTAAAAGAGAAGGATAAAGTGAGTTTATGTGTATATAGACCAATTAGAGACAGCATAGAGCAGGAAGGAAACCTTGGGCTCATTTATTATCTCTTCCCACATAGTACATAAAGTATCTCTGTTGTGTCTGTAACATATGGTCATTGAAGCTTCAGCCATGAGAGCCTTAGTACATTCACCACCACCACCATAAGAAAGGAGGCTTGTTGACAGGGAGGAAAACTTCTATTCATGCAAATAAAATGGACACTGTTATCCGTGGTTTATTAAATAAGAAACAGCACCTAGGTAAATGTAAATAGTTCTTAACACAGCATTTCAAATGAGATAAAGATTAGAACCCAGTTGTCTCAATTCCTAGCCTGATAGTAGAAGAGGGAGGCTAGTAAGAACCCCTCTATAAAGGCACTCGCTGCTAGCAAAATGTCTCTCATAAAATCATTCGCAGACTATAGCCCCCTTTTAATATCTCTATTCTTAAGGAAATTCAAATGCAGACAGACCTGAAAGTGGCATGCAGGGGGCCATTGACAGGTGTCTGTTCCCTCTTCTCTGACCACAAATACAATTTGGGGCTGTGCAGTCTGGTATAGCTATTCGACCAAACACTGCTTCTTCCTCCTAGAGGAGGGATACAGTCCCAGGAGGGACACCCAAGGAATCTCTAAAGAACAAGTGAGGCTGAAAGACCAATAAGCAGAAATTCAAGGAAGAGTCACAGCCTTTGGGCAGAAATGGTGCCCACTAATAATCATTGGGCATGAGCCAAGAGAGATAAGAAGCTTCTTGAAGAGCAATGTTGTGAAAATGAGAAGTGCCTGCTAGTTTAAGTCAGGACACCCAGGTTCAGTTTTAGCTCTGAGCTCTGCTGGGCTCTGCTGGAGCAGTGAAGAGTGGGGATGGGGCATATCACATTCATGCCTCAGTCCTGGAGTTCCATAGAGGTGGCTTCATCACTCTCTTCCCTTTCTTAAAGAGTTAAGTAGAAGCCATGTGTTAGGGTTTGGCTCTGAAATATTCCCCAAAAGCTCATGCGTTGAAAGCATGGTTCCAATGCAGCAAAGTTCAGAGGTGGGGCATGGCTCAAGGAGGTGGGTCACTGGGGGAGGGACCTTGATCACTGTATCTGTCCCTTGTCCCAGCATACCCAAGGAATAGCCCTATCACATGGCCATCTTCTGAGGCAAAGTCACTTTCAAGTGAGTTAGCATAGATAAAATGTGAACAAGTGGGCAGACCAAGGACCAAGAGTTATGCTTATCAGGCATTTTGGTCACAGCAACAGAAAAACTGAATAAAACAATATTGATGCCTGGTATCACCTGGACCCACCAGACAACCACTGGGAGAGCCAGAACCTGTAGTGGATGTGGAATGCACTGCCCAGCTCCCTATCAGTATTCCCAGTCAGCACTGATGGACCAGTGACTAGGAGTGTGGTCATCTGAGAGCTCTCAACTATTGCCTTCTGTAGGAACCACAATGAAAGGGGAGAGAGAGAAAAAAATATTCCTTTCACCCAAGGATATATATACATATATCTCACACTCCCTAACAGCAGCCCACTTGCAGTGACTGGTTGATAAGGAAATTCAAAAGCTCAGCCCCATTGCCTCCATTTGGGACAACTCTCAAGGGCCATCTGAATATCACACTGCCTAATACAATTGACTGAGATCTTCATTGAAAAGGAATCACAATTTATCTCTTCCTTCTGACCCATTTGACTTTGCCAGACAGAAGTAGTCAGACCCTAAATCTCAAGGACACACAAAAGAAATTTAAAATAAAGAAAAAACCTAAAAGTTTATTGGGCCTCTGTTCCCTACCATTGTTAGCAAAAGCTATCAAATACTTTATGTCATTCTGCTTTGAAATAAAGAAAAGAAAGCATTTGCTACTGCCTGAGAAGTCTCAACCCATTCCCAGAGTACACGATGATAACTCTGAGTCTTTCTTAATGTTCTGTTGTCTCTTCTTCTTTACTTAAGGAGAGTCCCAAGCATATGCTGTTCAGAGAAATTCCGGTATTCTCTTTCTCCTCAGGACCATTTCCTTGCCTACCATCAGCAGAGGTAAGAGATGTCTGATACACTATCTAGTCTCTGTAGCACAAAGGAGAAATCACATCCAGTTATTTGTTACAAAAGCTCCACTTTGAGACCTGAGTGATCTGCTTTTACTGTTGACATTAATCACACTATATAATTTAATTGTCTATTTTTCCTTTTTCTTTTTGCTTTAGGTGATATTAATCAGAGTATAGTGCCCACAGCAAGAGTGTTAAAGCCTCCTTCCTCTCTATAGTCTGAATTGGTAAAGTACTAGACTTGCTTCTGTCTGCTGCTCTAAGAGGTAAGGAGACTAAAAGAGGAAATGATAATGTATAAACTTTTAAAGTTCTCTACAAAGAATCAATGGCTGTGAAAATGACCTGCAGAATATTTTTCAATCACTCAGTTCAGAGATGCTCTTTCATAAAAACAACATGTTTCTTGAAAATAGATCAGATCACTTGATAAGAGTGACATTTTATAGAAAGCAAAACCAATCCTGATGTTTCCTACCCTCAAATGATTGGCATTGCTTTCAAGTACCAACATTTGTTTCCCTGTGTTTTTACTTAAATCTAATAACACAGAAAAGCAATAAGGTGCTGTTGACATAATAGCTATACAATTCCTGGCTCTGAAGGAAGGGAAATTTTACCCCATAGTTTTATTTTCATTTAAACCCATAATTGTACACATTGACTCTTTAGGGATGACTGGGAATCTCCCAACTTTGTTCAAAAATGTCCTGAATAAAGAAGCACAGAGAAGAGTGGGTGAAGGAAATTCAAAAGGGCTTTGCAGAAGACTGTCTGTTTCAGCTGTTTTATTCTTGACAGATGAATTATGTTGTAAACCCTTAAGTAGCCAGATTTATTTTTCCTCTGCCAAAAACAAATCCTGAGTCTTGGCAAGTTTAAATCTTCATGGTGGGCATGCAACCACTCAATGTTATAAGGAACAGGTCTTAAAATTATAAGAAAAATAATTTGATAGGCATAAATCATTTCAGTTGATGTGGTTGGTCTTTTTCCAGAGAGGACTAATCTTTATGATTTTGTTTGTTTGATTTAAGTACTCTTTTATTATGGTTTCATTTCCTTTTCCATATAAAAGGGGTAGCTTTTATTTTGTTTTAGGTAGCAACAAAAGAATTTATATATTCACCCATGGGGAAGTAAAAAGGTGATTAATTCCAGTCATAGTAATATCTGCAGATCCAGTTCATTTCTTTAATCACAGGTTGACTAGGTCCCTCCCACTGGCACTCTTCACCAAACACATAAGAAATTTCAAATGCAGTAGACCAACACTCAAGGGCCTTGCCACCTGCCCCCACACTACTTTCTTGCTTAATCCTTGGACATTCTTCTTCTTCCTACACACAATTTACACTCCAGTTGCATTAAACCATTCTCAGTTCCCCTAGCACTCACATTACCATTCCATCCTGCCTGAGTTCACACCACACACCCTGCCAGGATTGCACTTTATCCTTCCAGGAAACTGTTTGGGAAAGATGAACATTCTTTCCTGGCTCTTGTACTGGGCACCAAAATGCAGGATTTCTTCATAAATCTCTTCCTTCACTAAACTTTGAGCTCTTTACAGAACCATCTTTACTATTCTCTGGAATTTCAACATTACCTGCCATGTGGAAACTTCAACAAATGTTGATTGAATTAATAAATTAGCTATATGTGCATTGCTACAGCCCCTCCTCCCAAAATAGAGGTAGTAGACTAGTCTAGAAATCAGACTCTTTCCTGGGGAAATTGCCCAGGAAAGTATTTTGGGTATAAATCAACCTACAAATATATCTTATAATGACCAAGTACAATGTAGGAAAGAAAAATGGGAAAAGACAGATATTTGACTTAATAAAACATTAAATAACCAATTTAAAGGAAATATTATTTAAAATTTAATGGAAGTGAGTCAATATCCTCAATGCATAAGGAAAAACATTAATCATGATCTGGTAAAATAAGTAATTTTTAAAATCAGAGAGAACTTTTTCTTACCAATCTAAATATATTTTTTTTACTCAAGAAGACTACATGTTACATACTAACCTAACCGTATTGCTAACTCAAGAATTTCATGTGGAGTAAGGATGTAGAGAGATGTACAACCTGTGTATATAACTTTCCTAGGGTCAAGATGGCAATAGAAAAAATTCTAAAAAATTATTCACACTATTTAATCCAGTTCCTTTTCCTCACAAAATATTCTGAAATCCAGATAAATCATTTGAAAAAATGGACACTGGATTTCTACTTTCCAGTCTGCCTGAAAGGATCTTAGAAAATATCATCTCATCCTATCAACAAGTAAGAAGATGAAGAAACTCAAAAATTAACAACTTTTCTAAGATCCATTAGAAAAATAAAGTCACAGGACAAAATGCTCCTCTAGAAACAAGAGGGGAGAGAGGAGAGAGGAGAGAGGAGAGAG
>PVLC010016617.1:0-35006 GCA_004027655.1 Graphiurus murinus | reverse complement strand
AGACTACATGGAGGAGGGGGGGTAATGTTGTATCCAGCCTTCCAGCAGTCCCCTCCCACACAAGGTTCTTAGCACCTGGATTCAAATTCCAGCTCTAAATTACTCATTTTATCCCCTTGGAAAAACTATTTGAACCCTTTGTGACTCACTTGCTACCCACTATAAAATTAGAGTTAGTACCAACTGCCTCATTCTCTCCATCTCCAGCATTGAAAGAGAAGAGGAAACCTCAGAAGCCCTCTTCATCCTACCCCTACGTGCAAACAACCTTACTACCAACATCAGCCTTGGCATGAGGAATATGGGAGAGAGTCTATTAACCTGGAGAGTGGCTGAAATATAAGCAGGCAACAGCATTTTAGGTAAATAGGATGACAGGAGAAAACACCACAAAGAGAGACAGCAAGATGTCTTTAGAGAACTACAAACAGATTGAATGGATTATGTCTGGGGTTTAGAGTAGAAGATGAAAAGATAGGGTGTGTGCAAGGAAATGAACAGGAGAAGGAAGCAAGAGCAAGATCACAAAAAGCCTTATTCCCCAGGCCAAGTTAGTTGGGTTTTAAGAGATGGAAGGGAAGGGGTTACAACATCTGAGATTACAGATACTTCATATTTATCCAATATTAACATTTAATCTTCTGAGAAATCTGTGCAGTACATTGCTATAGGGAATACACTGTCTTTTCCATCACAAAGAAAGAAACCGAGGACTAAGGGTCCAGTCATTATGACTCAAGGTTTAAGCCTTCTCAGACCCAAGGAACCCAAGGCAGAAAATAAAATGCTGGCGGTAGGAGCCCACCCAGAATATATAGCCATGTAAAGAAAAGAGTGGCTTATTAAATCCTTTTCTCACATCCTAGAATTTTACCATATAGAAAAAAACACTAAATATATTCCAGGCATTCAGGTCATATACCTAAGTTTACCTTCTATGCTATAGTTTGAAAACCACACAGAAGCTCATGGCGAGTTGCATAGGCCACACTTTCCCAATGATTCTTCTCAGCACTGTGTGTCTATTTTATGTTACAAAGTGAAGAGAGACTTTTTCTCAGTGAGACAGTACACCAACTGTCCATATAAGAAAATAGCAAATGACTTCAATAGCTATATCACACATTAGGGGTAAGGGCAGGGAAATCACCATTACATCCTGAATATTAGGTATCACAAATTGATTCAATTATCACCTCATCTTGCACTGTGTTGGCAATGTGAATGCTATTCACATTCTTTTCTTAGCAAACACATTTCTAAATCCTAATTGGCTGGATTCAATTTAAATTCTTATGTTTCAATTCCATCTATCATGCTACATTCAAAACCATTAAGGATTTTTTTAAGATAGTCTCTCAATAATTACTAACCTTTAAATTTTCAAATGTAGAGACAATTTAGCCTCAAGACTCAGAATGGCCTGCTAATTAGAAATATTTGATTTTTTCAATAATGAGAGACATGTGCTTTCAAGTATCCCTCTATTTTTTAGATATCAAATTCCACCAAAAAGAACCTTTGCTAACAACATAGGAGAAAAGAGCATTATTCAGCAGCTCCCTCATCTAAGAAGGAAAGAATAAACAAAAGGCATTGTTATTCTATTATTCATTGGTTGCTAGGAATTCAGAAGATGAACAGTAGTAGAGCTTAAGACCATTCCAAACTCTGTCTCTCCTCTGTAACCCCTCACTATTTACTTTAAAAAATAACAAAAAAAGAAAAAAAGTAACTATCACTCCTTTTCTAATGTTAGGTCCAAAAACACCTATTTTGCAATCATTCCTTATTTCTCCAAAATGGGTTCATTACCTTATGCCCTTCCTCTCAGTCTTTCCATATTCTCTTGCCAAACTGCCTTGCCATTGCCATTACTAATTCATTCATTCAGAAGTCCTTAGATGCTTCCTAAAATTTTCTCACATAGGACCCTCACCTGCATCTCTATTGAAAATGCTTAACTTCACACTCTTGCATTAAATAATCCAAACCTCTCTGACTTATCTGTCCAAGTCTTTCTGCATTCAAGTAGTCTTTCCAAACTATAAGCCTCATTATAAAATTTCCCACTACAACCTTCTTCTGAGAGAGTTCTCAAATTGTAAAATAAATGTGAAATTCCTTAATATGTTCCCTCTTATTATCTATGGTTTGGATCTAGCCCCACTGTACAAGCAGGAATGATACAGTTCACAACATTGGCATCTGAAGCAAAACAAAGGAATATAGAAACAAAGGCAAGTAATCGCATAGATTTCAATCTTTTAAGTTCTAGGTCTTAAGGAAGAAGAGAGTCAAGCCCTTGAACAAGTCCAAGGTCTTCAGTAAAGAATTTGCTGGTAATCACACAGGGTCACAGGAAATAGATATTGTGGCTGCTTGGTAGAGAATGTCTCCAATCCTTCCACTTCTAATTTCTACTATTGAAAAACAAGTGGACAGCTTATGCTGGGCTGACTGTATGCCACTTGGATTCATCTAAGCCAAGCAAGGTCACAGTATCCCTCTGGCCATGGTAAATGGTTCACAGTAGGATAAATGACCCCCAACCCAATCCAAATAGTCTATCGCATTCCTCTGGCCCTAAGGATTGCTCCAGATGCGAGCACATAATCTAAGATGCTCCAATCATAATAAAGGTCTAGACTTTAATAAATGTGGGAAGACACCCTGTCTCTTCCCCTGGCTGTGAAGAAAGTAGCCTGGAGCTCTTAGCAGCCACTCTGCCACTACCATGAAGTCAGGCTAAGAATAAATCCAATATATACGTGGTGAGGGTTGAGAGAGAATACTCGGAGAACCACAGAAAAATGGAGCTGCATTCCTGAGAACATAGTAAACATTTAAGCATTTGGGTTATTATATGAGCCAATAAATTCCCTTTATTAAGCCTAGACCTAACATCTAAGCCATTTTCCTTGGATCCTATTTCTCCCTCCAACACAGACCCTTGATCCTTGAAAAATGTTTTCTCTCCACTCCTCTACCTGTTTTACCTCTGCATCTTGGGAGAAGCTGTCAGATTTAATTCTTTCTTCTGAGCTGGTTGGGACCTAGATGTGGGTAGGTGCTCATGTCTCTAAAGACAGGAGGTAGGAAGTCTTCCTATGCATTGACCTCAAAGTTAATTATCTTCCAGACACTTTGGCTTTTCCGTATCTCTAGCACAGTTATTTTGTTAGAAATGTTTAGTGTTTTGCGAACTTGATTTGTACTCCCAAAGGCCCATCTGTCAGCCTGACTTCAGTACATAGCAAACTCAGGGAAAGCGGGGAGACAGTAAGAGGCAGGAGGAGAAAAACTCATCACTCCACAGAGGTATTGCAGTGCTCCTGGTACCCTGTGAGGAGTGACTTCAACAGTCCTCTGCCTTTCCTCTGCCTGGAACCCCCTTACCTGGTTCATGGCCTGACAAGTCTTGGCACATCTTTTAGGACTTGGCTAAGGAAGATATTATAAAGCCCCAAGTAATACGAATGAGCATCTCTCTCCATCATGCCCTCATTATGGTATGCTGCAGACTTGTCACACTTTACTTTTTGTCAATTCTACCTCTCCTACCAGACCTAGATTCAAGCCACTTAAAAACAAAATCTCTGTTATAAAAGGGCTCAAAGATTTTTATATGCCAAACCTTGTCTATAAGTTAAAATATGGAAAGAGTTAGCTTTAGACTTCTTATACACTTGAAGTCTCCAGTGAATATTATACACAGAGGAAAGGAAAGTAGGGGGCTTTAAAGAATGTAAGATATGAACTCTTTCAAGAGAACAAGCAAACTTCCCACTCATGTTTGATGTATGTGAGTCTTAGACCAAGAACCCTTCAGTGGATTTGCTACCAGGTCTAGCCAATCAATGACAAGCACTGACTTACTGCCAGCCAATCAGAATGCTACTGCCTTTAAATTTAACTTAACCCAATATTTATCCCAGACTCTATATAAACCCTGACTTTCACCTTCAAGAGATTGTATTTCAGTTGTAGTTGTCTTGGCCAGCAAGAAAGAAATTCAGCTTTTGTCTTTCAATTTGAGTTTAAGTCTTATGAACTGTGATTGCTCTTAATAAATGACCCTCTTACATGCTACAGAGGCCTGAACACATACCCATGCTATTAGGAAGGTGGTGTCTTTCAGGAAGGTGGAAAGAACCATCTCCAATCCAATGTTTTGAAGCCATTCCACATTTTCCACCCTGCTCTCCTTATCTTCTAAGTATTTTGGTTTCTGTTTTGTTACCTGCTTTCTTTCTTTTCTATTCAATCAGACTTGAAACCAATTCCGTAAAATTGTAAGAATTACTTAAAGAGAGCTTTAGATAAGCAAGAACAACATATCTCTGTCTTGTCCATTTTATGCTTCTGTAACAGAAAACACTAACTGTGTAATTTTTAATGAACAGAAATGTATTGGCTCATGTTTCTGGAGACTAAGAAGTCCATCATCAAGATTCCAGGGTCTGCTAATATGCGGAAGCTAGGGAGAAAGCGGGTCATAAGAGGGACTCTAGATGAAGAAAGAGAAACATTAGATAAGCAAAGAAGGTGACTTAACTGAAGGTGATGGGGGGAAACACCCTAATGCACATGATGTACTTTCACAAACATATGAAAGTCAATCACTAAACTGAACTTGAGGGGGCGGGGGGGAGAAATGGGGTAGGAATTGGGGAAGGGCTAAATGAGAGATTTGTGTATGTATGCCTTTACCAGCTTGTACCTAACACAGATGTATGATTACAATGCACCAATTAAAAAAAAAAAAAGATTCCAGGGTGTAGGGAGTGCTTTCTTGTGTCATTACATAGTGGAAAGCATCAGAGGCAGAAGGACAAAGAGAGATCTAGGAGAAAATAAGACGGAGCGAGCCCATTCCTACAATGATGGCATTAATATGTTCATGAGGGCAAAGCAAAGGACAGGGACACCTCTCAAAGATCCCACCTCTCAACACTGTTAGAATTGCAATTAAATTTCAACAGGAGTTTTGGAGAAGATAACAGTATCTAGGAAACAAATAATCCAAAATTTAGCTGTTTACTTTTCCTGTTCCCCGCAGCAAGAGGAAGAGACATTCCCAAAATGTCTGAGCTTCACGAGCTTTAACATTCAGTGTAGAACTTCAATATAGATTTCTGGCAACAAATTCATATTTTCCAAAGGGAATTTTAAAATTCTGATCTGTTCAGAGGTTCCCAAAATAGGAGATACTACCCCCTGGGGGCTGTAACAAAGTATGACACATAAAAAATCCAAATATGTCATGGCATCTTTCTGTTTATTCACTTAATGAAGGTAGATTTCAGCCAGGCATGGTGGCACATGCCTGGAATCCCAGTAATTGGCAGGCTGAAACAGAAGGATCGCTGGTTTGAAGTCAGCCTCAGCACCTTAGTGGGACTCTTAGGAACTTAGCAAGATCCTGTTTCAAAATAGAAATAAAAATAGGGCTGGGGGTATAACTCAAAGTTAGAATGTCTCTTGGTTCAATATCCAGTACCAAAAGAAAAAAAAAGTAAGTTTCCGGGGCAGGGGGTAGGAGTGGGGTTGAGGAGTATTTTTTAGATTTTATTGCTACTATTTTTAAATATACTACTCTTTGATTTCATTCATACTATTTATCCAAAATAGTATCATCTTTTAATTTTTTTTAGTTCAATGCATAGCTTCAAATTGTACAAGAGTTACTCTGAAATTCCCCCTCTGTGCTTTGGCTCTGATATTTCACCTAAGATGGGTTGGCAGTTGGGGAGCAGGGGCTAGAGTCTGTTTTACCTGGCTGGAAATAAGGAGTTTTGGTCCTGGGAATTTTCCTATTAATTTTATTTCTTATTTGCTAAGATAGGATGGGAAAGTACTAAGAGTTTCCTGCACATATGAGCCATTCAATAAACATTTTGCAAACAGACAAAAATCAATGTCAGAAAAATAAATACCCTAGTAGCTATTTGCCAAGAAATGCCTGATTCTCTCCCTCCTCAGCAAATAATGGAATTCTACTTGTGGTCATCTCCTGCTATCCCTGGAAGATGGGTTCCAGCATCTCCCACAAATATACAAATTTGCAAATCCTTAAGTGTTTCATATAAAATTGTATAGTATCCAAAGTATTTGCATATAACCTATGAATATTCTCCTGTACGCTTTAAATCATTGATTAGGTAAAACACTGAATACAATGTAAATCCCTTGTATATAGTTGCTACATTGTATTGTTTGGAAAATAGTGACAAAAAATATGAACATGTTCCATATACTTTTTAAAAATATTTCAATGCATAGTTGATTGACTCTGCAGATGCTGAATCCAGAAATGTAGAGAATCGACTGTACTTGAGCTCTTGTGGTAGAATGAGCAAAAGTAAGAGATATCATTTCTAGATAATCTACTTGATCCTAAAAAACCTGCCAGAACTTTCTTTTAAAACTCTGATATGGTGATTGGCTGTTGGAGTAGACTGGATCCCTGAATGATCATGATGACCAGCACCTTCTAACCCTCTGTGAGAATATGAAACATAAACAAGCAATAAACCCTGTTGTTTTAATCCACAGTTTTGGGTTCTTACCCCAGCAAGTCTATCCTGATGGATCCAAGTGTAAATAACACCCATCCAAGGACATGAAAGCACCAAAAATACATCCTGATTGATTTTACTTAAAAGTAATCTTTTGGGGCACTGATAGTATTATTGTAAGCATAGATTATATTTTATTGAAATTTCTTGGAATTAAGACACTTGGAGTACAAACAGCATGAAAGCAGCCTCTCATTTCACCACATATTAAAACCTCAACTGACAAACTAAATTCTTAGAGGCCACAGTAAAGTTAAAATCGCTCCAACCTCCTATTCACTTGATCCTCTAGTTTTAGCCATTGAGGTTTTTCTGCTGACTGTTGTTACCCCAGATGCTGCTGCTAATAATTATAACCAGGCCTTCTCCCCCGTGGGCTCCTTTCCTTCTTGCCATGAGTCAACAAACTTCATTTTGAGCTCTGTAAGGGGCACTAGTCTTTCTTTTGTTCTTGGCAGACGGAGGAATATTTTTAGAAAATTACCTATTTTCAGAGGGAGGTCATTACCAACCACAAAATGAGAAGAATGTGTGTCCTACAGGGCTCAGATACCCATTTAGGGAACTGGAGTGCTCTGACTCCACACCAAGGGAGCCTCACCAGGTTATATTTGCTCTGATCACAGATGCAATTCAGGAACACACACACACACACACACACACACACACACACACACACACACACACATCCCTTGGCCTTTGTTTCTGGAGAACAAATAGGGTTTGGAGTTTTAGAGTTAAAAATAAAATCACACATAAATGTTGAACATCATAAATCTTGACTTTGGCAGATGAGCAAACCACCACAAATTTCCCAGAGATTAACTAATTCTTGTGACAGAAATGTAGCATAGTGTCCCTGTGCTGGGGATAATGTGTGCATTAAGCCTTCTGGGCTCCGCTACTTCAGCTCAAGAATCAGAGCGGTTGATACCCCTGAACATCACCAGTGTCTTGAAAGAGAGACTATGTAAATGTTCTCGACAGATTTGTAAATTAGACTTCTAAGACCCTATCTTCTCCTCCCGCCCTCCTCTTATAATAGAAACACAGCACTCTGGAATCCAACTCTCCCTTTGCAGAGTTCGTTAACGTTTTCTCAAAGAGCAGTCCTACATAATTCCTAAATTGAGCTTGCCTGCTTTTACGTTGTGGCAAAGTGCAATTACAGTTTAAAGGGAATATTTATGTACATTAGTTAACGACATCATTGCAACTTACTGCTCACACATCAACACTTAATTAGTGTAAGCATAAGTGACATAATTGCTACAAGGCATGCATTTACTAGTAATGCGAGGTAATTTCATGCACTGTGCACATTTTAAATATCTACTTTATACTTTGTCAGACTGAATTTTTAAATCAATAAGGGATATTTACATGGATCAGGAAGTGCTCTTCTTCCCGATTGTAGACAAGGATACAGTATGGCCTTTTGAAGCATTTAATACCTTACAGGTTTTTTAAAGCCAGAAAGGTTAAAAACGAATTGCAGACTGTGCCCTCGGAGATGAAGCGAATCCCCTGATGCGTGCAGCTTCATCCACGTTAATTACATGTGTTGTCTCCTTTCATTTACAACTACTTAATATGCATTGAGATGTCTCTCTGGGCATTACACATTCTGTGTTAGGATTATTTCTTTGAAATACAGTGGTCCTGTGAAATGGGGGCATTTCAAAACCCCTTCAAAAAATCATAAGCAGCCGGGCGTGGTGGCGCACGCTTGTAATCCCAGCATTCGGGAGGCTGAGACCGGAGGATCCGGGTTCGCGGCCAGCCTCAGCTACCTAGTGAGGCACTCCGCAACTTAGTGAGACTTGGTTTCAAAATAAAGAATAAAAAAATAGGGCTGAGGGTATAGCTCGGTGGTAGAATGCCCCTGAGGTCAATCCCCAGTACCGAAAAAAAAAAAAAATCATAAGCACTTCTAAGGAATTATGATGAGTGGTCTTTCTGAAAACCACACACACCCAAAAAAAAGTACATTTATACAATGCAACTCTCTGCAGAGAATTCTCCAATGGCTCTTCTTACACTTTATAGTCCTACCAAATCTCCAGCAAGGGGCACACAAGACCCAACTGCTCTGGCTTTTGTAATTTTTTCAGTTTCCTGTGACAGGGCACCCAATCGTACCCAGGGCTCCAGGCTCCTCTCCCATCACTCGCTCACTTCCAGCTGGGGTCCCCAGCCACCTTCCTTCTGATCGCCATTCAGTCGAGCATCCCTACTGCAGGCTCCTGGCTCACCCGCAGCATTGATCACGTGGTGCAGGTTACCCATCTGTCTCCTCTGCTAGATATTAGACAAGACCCAAGCGATAAATTGGATTTCAATTAGCCAGTCTCCATTTAACTAAGGTGAAAACAATTTCTCAAAGGGACAGAATGGTATAGGGAATGAGAACCTAGGCTCCAGAGTAAACAGATCTCAGTAACAGATCTCAGTTCAAGGTGATTTCAGCCAAAATGCTTCCTATGCCTTGGGTCCCTCGTACACAAAATGGGAAGAAGTGGCTTAGACCAAGGTCACGTACTGGCTGACCCTAGTCGGGCTTCTATATTTTTCTCCCTGGCCATCTCCTTTCCCCCTGAATTTGATCTGCAGACCCCTACCTCACTCAACTTTCCAGCTCTGCATCTCAGCATCCCAGCCCAGGTAGAAGCCTGGCCCTTACTGCTCTGGAACCAAGGTGCTAATAGTGACAATCACATCAATGCTGGAACTCTACACTTTGTTTCCCCCCCTCAGGAAGGCAATCAGCACTTCACCTAGAGATCAAAGTTCTAGATTTAAGTTCCAGATAAGCCATTAGTTAAGTTATTTAGCAATGTGTGTGTGTGTGTGTGTGTGTGTGTGTGTGTGCTATTTGCTGAGGCTGTCCTTGAACCTGCAATCCTCCTGTCTCAGCCTCCCAAGTACTGGGATTACAAGCATGCACCACCACACCCCGGCTATTTAGTAACTATTTAATTGCCAGCTATATGCCAGGCAATGTATCAGGTGCTCATGAAGCACTGGTGAGTGAAAGTCATCTCCTAGACCAAAACTTATTCCAGCTGGGTCTGGGGCAGGTTTCCAATCTGTCTAAGGCAGTTTGATTCAAGTAGAGGCAGAAATCTTCTACGTAGAGGCTCACCATGATGAGAAAAAGCATGTGGAAATATAAACTGCAAACTGCTATCAAAACCAGTAGTATACAATCAATTCTTCTTTTTTTTTTTAGTATACAATTCTTAGGCTTGCTCAGTTCTCTCCCAATTCGAAGTCCGTATTAACCTACCAGTGTATGTCGCCCAGCTAACTGTGCTTTCCTCTATGGTTTCTGCACTGCATTTCCCATAAGTTCAGATCTTCCTGCTTGACAGGCTAATGTGCTGTTGCCATTCCCCTCGATATTAGTCTAATTCTGATTTGAGGCTATGGGAGTGACAAGTGAAGCTATTTTAGGGGTGCCTGGGGTCGTAAAACATTTTGAAAATTATTTTGCTGTGGGAGTCGTGTCAGAGCAGATCTGCGTGAAGACGCTGCAGTTCTGAACTGAACATGAGGTAGCTTTCTGCCTATGCGCTGGAGAGAGTTGCCATGATAAACGGGGCCATCATCAGTCACTTCACTGAACTCCGGAGAGGCCGGCGTTGAGCCCACTCAGCTAGGGCCTTGGGGATTCCCTCAGCAACTGAGCAGAAGCTTTGTGACCAACAGTTCCTGGAAGGATCCAAGACTAGGGAACCAAAAGTCTCCTGCCATGAAGAGACACTTTCTTTTAAGTGTCAGGAATGGATGCTTTTTTTTCAACAGGCGAGATCCAGAAAGCATTGAGGGGAATTATTCATCTCACACTTTCTAAAAGAAGTGATGGAGAAATGTTGCAAATATCAGAATTGAAATTCTCTAGCCATTTGTTCTTTTCCCTGGGTCTGTTCTTTTCCCTGGGTCTTAGCTGCCCTCCTTAAATAATGATGACCATAAATCCACTGAACAAGGGAGGACACTGACAAAAGTACAGATAGCTTCTATAGCAATAGCTTTGAGCTAGCTTTCCAACTGAAGAAGCCAGGGGATGCAGTGGAGGCATTTGATGTATTGTGTAGACCAGAGAGGAGGTAAGGTAGAAGCTAAAAGGTGGAAGGACCAGAGTCGGTGCTACAAACAATGGACTCATGACATGAACTACTTCAGTTTCATCTGTGGATATTGGGGGAGGAAGAGGTCCACACATTCAGAAGATGGGTTCCGCCCCCAAAGTATCAAAATGGTAAAGACAACTTCTATTTTCTGCTAAACCTCAAAAACTAGCCTGAAATGTCCTTGAGGATTACAAACATGTCACCCATTTATGTATCCACCATATCACATAGAGCCTTCTGCATAGAATATCCTCCAAAGGTGCTTGTTGAATTAACAAATACACAAGAAAATAACTACAAAAAAACTAAGCGGGGAAAAAAGAAAAAATAAAGAGATGAAGGGAAGAAATGAAAGAAGGGAGAGAAAAATACAAATTAGAGAATAATTACCATGTTAAATGAATGAATAAAAATATGAATGTGATGGATTGTCCAACTTAAGCTGCTTGATTAAAAAAAAAAAAAAAAAAAAAGCAAAAAGCAACCAAGAGTGCTTTGTGCTTTGTCAAGGAAGCAGAAATCCTGGCCACATCTTTCTCCTGTACCCTCTACCTTGCTTATTCCCCTTCCTTACTGTCGACCCTACTTTGTAATGAAAAAAAAAAAACAAAAAGGTAACTTTCAGGTAAAAATCCCTCTCACACATGAGTAATGTATCTTAGTCTCCTGGTTCCTACAGCCTTCTATATATAGACCTATAATTCTAGACTATGGTTGCTAAATTTATTCTATCACCTAATTCTATGCACAAAGATCATTCACACAGTTCAGCCACCCTCATAGAAGCACACCCCCCCACACACCAATACACCAGAATGATTCAAAGTGATATATCAGACTCAGCAGCTTTCAGACAAAGAATATTATTTTTAATGCACTGTGGCAAAGTAAGCGTTGATAGTGCTCTTGACCCTAATTATTTGTGATAACTATCTGAATAGAACCACATGGTTCTCAGAACTGCAAAAGCATATTTCCACAAACTTCCATCAAGTAACAATTATTGATGATTCCAATCTCTTCCAATAAATATTTCAGAACATGGCAGAATCATGATGTCAGTAGGAGACATGCTAAAAAATGTCCTCCTAGATATGGCTATTATTGTTCCCATTACAAAAAAAGAGAGAGCTTTTAGCCTCCTCTCAGTGTACTGATTTATAGATTGAGCCTCCCTAATCTGAAAATCCAAAATGAAATCCAAAACATTTCTGATCTGAAGCATTTCTAACCTGTATTCATGTCAAAAATCTCCATATAAAAATTATAACATCTAAGAAGTTGTTACTCTACCTCTTCTTTTAAACACCTAAAACCATTCTTGCCCCCTGTTTGCCTCATTTAAGTCATATCTATTTCCACCTTCAAAAGTGCTATATCTGGATCCTGGAGAAAAGTTGCATTTGAACACAAAAGGGTCTAGACCTGGTAGATTAAAACCATTAGCATTAGCTTGGGTGAGCATCGAATAGCTCCAAAATATGGCCAGCCCATTTTTACATATCTCATCTTTTCAGTTTGGCCTACCTATGAGTTTCCAAAATCACAATCTACAATTCACAGAAGACATTTGTCATGTTACAAAAGCTGGCCTTCTGACCCACTGCAATAAGACCCACCTCACCTCAACTTGCTGCTGTCCTCCAATTCTTCAGTAATGAAAACAAACACAAGAGAATTCCAAATGTAAACCATCCCTGAAAGACAAAGTATCAGGTCAATTCAGCTTTCAGTGCAGCTGTGTCATGCTTCACTAAATGATGGGTATGTGATAATTCTCACTGATCACCCACATAGCAAGAATGGAAAGCTCCAGCTAGGATCTACAGGAAGATCAAGAATGAAGGCCACATAAGGAAAGCAAACCCACTAAATCACAGGGATTTTGTCTCTGGTTTCTCTCTCACAACTCCCCCATCATAACAACTAGACTCAGACACCATTATCTCTGGCCAGGGCAACAGTTCTTGTCTTAAAACAGCTTCAAGACATGCAGATCAAAACATGGACCATCTGTAAAATGACAACAACAACAAAACAAAATTACATGCACAATTAGATTGGCATCAGACTTTTCTCAGAAATCTAAATGTTAGAAGACACACTCAAAGTTATGTAAGATTCTGGGCCTGATATTCCACAGCCATGCAAAATACCAGACAAACATGAAGGTATGTTTAGATATGTAAAGACTCAAAACATTAGTAACCCAAGAAACCACTTGTGAGACAAGTATTTGAGTATGTGTTCCTGATTCCAAAAGAGAGAAGTTGCCTCAGGAGTAGAAGATGCAGACAGAGACTATTAAGTAGGTAATAAGAACATCCTGCCCAGGTTACAGCAGGGTGTCCATGAGCTCTAGAGGGATTTGTCTGTGGAGGAAGTTTAGTCTGTACAAAGTCTAAGGCTGGATAATTTTGAGAATATGGCAAAATTTCACTACTAAGTTGCTAACAGTGGCAATAAAATACAATAAATAAAAGATAATAATAAAAGATAATTCACTGATGAAAATAAACAAAAATTAACAAAAGCAGGAATAACAGGAAAAAAAAGTCCATGGTGTGAATGAGTAGTCATTAAATATGAAAATTTCTTCTCCTCCCCTTTTTTTCTTTTTTTTTTTGACTAGGGATTAAACCCAGGGCATTCTACCTCCAAACTAAATATCCCTTTTTATTTTTAATTTGAAACAGGGTTTATTTAAGTTCCTGATGGTTTTACTAAGTTGCAGAGGCTGGTCTCAAACCTGCAGTCTTCAGTCTTACTGTCTCAGCCTCCCAAATACCAGAAGGATTAAAAATTTCTAATAGAAGTGAGTGAATTTCCTGTAACTTAGTGAGACCCTGCTTCAAAATAAAAAATATACAAATAAAGTAGGGCTAGAGGTATAGTTCAGAAATAGAATGCCCCCAAATTCAATCCCCAGTACTGCAGGGGGAAAAAGTGAATCAATTTAACTGACATTAAGAGTATTTGTCCTCAAATTGGAAAAAAAAATGTTATAGCATTGAATGTAAAGAGAAGAAAATGCATTTCAACATCTTTATTTGAATTTGTGGTAAATGATGTGTACACGGTCACAGAAACAAATGTTATTTATTGGTGTTCAGCCTTCAGCAAAAGCTAAAGACCAAGCACATGTAATTATAGTTTCAGAAAGGAAGGTAAGTCTTTCACCATGACAATGTAAAATTAAAAGACAAGCTACCAGAAATTGGGAAGTAGAGGGACAAGAGAAGAAATAGAAAGAAGAATAGAGATATAAATATAATACTTAGATTTATGCACGTAATCACAAGAGGAACTAGAAGCAGCATTGTGTCAAAACATCTGCCTTGGAGGAATGAAACATGGTTGAGGAAGAATGAACAGAAAAAGTATGTTTCTCATTTCAAACTCCTTTCTACTTAAAAAAGTAAATAAACAACCATCCACTGTGTGATTCCTTTGAGACAGTGATATGAAGAAACACATTAACACAGAGAAAAGGAGCTATTAGATGAAAAACAGCACCACATAGCATGATCTTAGCTACTTGTGTATATGTATGCTTAGAAAAAGCCTTCCTAGCTTTTACATTTAGAAAGTTGATTACTGGTGACTTCCACTTTCTTCTTGAAATACTTATGGATTATTCGATTTTTATTTTTACAATGAGCACTGTGTGTGTATGTGCCCTTTTCTGTTTTTTATTTTGAAACAGAGTCTTAATAAGTTGCTGAGGTTGGACTCACTAGGTTGCTGAGGTTGGCCTTGAACCTGTGATGCTCCTGTCTCAACCTCCCAAGTACTGGGATTGCAGGCGTTCACCACCCTGCCCAACTAGGAGCACATATCTTAAACATGCAAAAAAAAAAAAAAAAAAAAAAAACTTTTAGTCTTTAAAATTAAGTTTTGAAACATGTCCTTAATCCTACAATTAACCAATTATAATGTACAAGTATACCTACTTCTAGATTTTGTCTATGTTGAGATATTTTAGCATTTTATTTTATTTAAGAGGGATTATGAGTATATACATTTTTATATAAAATAGGATCATATGGAACATAGCATCGCTTTATCAAGCTATTCACCATCCATTTATTTACAACATTTTGTCACTTATTGCACCAACTATCCAGCATGTCCCTTTGTCCAATGTTTGTCTGTTTTCCCAGAGTACAAGATCCTAAGAAAAAGTCTGATGCATTTCCCTTATGTGTGCGGTTATGAAACATTCCCTTTCATAAATACCGCATCCACGCATACAAGTAGCAAGGTGACTCAACTTCCACCTGGATCATGTTTCTCCACTGCAGAACTTTGGACATGTTGACCTGGCTAACTATCATAGAGTCAGCCCCCTGCATTGCAGCCTGATGAACAGCAGCCCTGGCGTTGGCCAGTAGCACCCTCCTTCCAGTTGTAATGACCCAAAACTGCAAATGGTTCTCTGGAGCTCAATGTCACCCCAGTTGAAGACTACTAATGTAGATGGTGTGTATGATTCTTGAGCAGCCTCACCAAGGAAGCTTACCTTCATACAGTGGATAGCTTATGTCCTAATCTAAAGGTCGCCTGAGCAGGCCAACGTGACATACCTGACCTATCCCCTTTATCACTATAGTCCTTTATGTATAGCCATGCCAACAATTAGGGTTCCTGTTGAGCTCTCCAAGAATAGTAGACCATCAGTTTGGGGATGATCTCCATCTTTTTCATTCTAGACATTCAGTACATTAGTATTCCATCTGTATTAGGGCTGTGAAATATTTCTGGGCCTTCAGAAATTCCATAGAAAGTGACATCCTCTATGTTCACAGCTTCCTCCAAACTCCACAGAATACATTTTAAGCTCTCCAAAGACCTGCCTCCACGTACTGCCCCATGCATTATGCAGTCCGGCCAGCCTTTAGGGAGGGAATAAAATGTCATCTCCTTACCCAGCCCCACAATTCACACATTAAAAAATATATCCCAGTCTTTATAAGTGACTCCCAAACCCTACCTTTTGACTTTGGGGGGAAAATTCACTGCGCTCTCCATGAAGGGGAGAGAGGACAATCACTTTTCAGGTTGAATATAACACTTCTTAGGAGACTGCAAACTTCAGTGGGCTCTGCCTTTCCCCATTATCATGGGCTGAATTGTGAAATCCAAAAATCAAAAAAAAAAATAAAAAACCCACATGTTGAATTAAATGTGACTGTATTAAGAAAGGTCTTTAATTACAGAGGTAATTAGGTGAAAATGACTTCACTAGAGTAAGCCTTAATCCAATGTTTATGTTCTTTTAAGAAAAGGAGACTGGAAAATAAGTACAGAGAAGCTCGTGTGAAGATCTGGGCAATGATAGCCATCTACATTCAAAGGAAAATGCCTCAGAATAAACCAACCCTGATGGCACATTGATCTCAGATTTCTGGCCTCCACAACCATGGGAAAATAAACTTCTGTTGTGTAAAGCCAGTTGGTCTGTGGTACTTTGTTATGGCAGCTCTAGCAAACTAAGACACACCAGTCTTGCTGTTATCAACTTGGGGTGAGGAGATGGTTGAATGAGAAGGGTAGGTTATATTTGTATTTATTAATCCTTAGACAGATGACTAGCCCCAGATTTGGGGGACTCCACTTAAACAGGGGGTACTTGGACCTCTTCAACTCTGAGCCTTTATCGTCCATTCTGAAGCAGTAGAAGAAAAAATTCATTTGCTGTTATATTTGCATCTACTGGGATTTAAAAAATATCCAAAAAGAAAGCCAGGCTTTCAGCATAGCAAAGAGAAAAATAACTCTTCTGTTGTCCATTGCTGCCATACATCTCATAAATGTGTCTCAAGGCAATAGCACCTTGCCTGTATGAACCTGGGTGAAGGCTCTATGATGCAGCAACCTGTCTGTTCAGTGATTTCATGGGCAATATACCATAAACATGGCCAACTTGTGGAGTTATCTCTTTGCATTGCTGGCTGGGAAATTGTTTTCAAACACTGGTCAAGGTCTAGATGGTATCCTAAGTGGACATAAATCACTACCTTGAGTGCTCTGAATGGTACAGGGACAGAAAATTATCTTGGCAGCCACCTGACCCAATCCCTCATCTGATGTGTCATTGATTTCCTTCTGCCTATGTCCATGTTAGCCCATACATAAAGAGGAATATGGAAGAAATATAACCCCGCTTGGATCCCATATGTATACACCCTGCCTAGGAAGTGAATAAAGCCCTGTGCATATTCACACCTAAAACATTATTCTTAAAGAAGCTGGTCTTCAAGATTCCTGGTTGAATAGGAAAAATGTCTACCTTCCTACTCAACTCATTCAGCACTTTGCCATTCAAGGCCCCACTCTGTGACTGGGTCTGCTGGATTGAACAGTATTCAGAGTGAGAGGGACACCACAAGAATTTGATAGTCTGGCCTCGGCCTGGGAGAAGCAATGAGTTGAATATTTGACCTTCAGTCAGTCCATTCACCACTTTTCACTTTGTTTCTTAAACAAGCAGATAAAAGTAGATAGTAATAAATGTTGATTTCAGTTGTTGAATCCCTCCAAATATACACACACACATACGTGTGTGTACATAAATGTGTGTATGTATGTATATATATATATATATATATATATATATATATTCCAAAATTCTTCATCTTTTCATATTCTATTTATCTAATCGGGCCCGTCCTTCTGCCAAACACCTTCCCATTATATTACCTAAATCTCTACACACACTTTTCCACTCTGGGTGATATTATCCCTGTGAACATCCTTGAAAATAAAACTAACCTTCAAGTGTCTGAACAGAAACATTAGGGGGTCAGGTAGCAGATCCCTGTTCTATCACTGCTATAACAAATTACCATAAACATAGTGTCTAAGAACAACCCAAATTTATTCTGTTGTAGTTCTAATGGTCAGAGGTTTGAGCTGGTGCAGCTGTGGCTGCTCTGATGTAGGTGCCGCAAGACTGAGATAAGGGGTTGGCCAGTTGAACTCTTATTAAGAGGCACTGGGAAAATCTGCTTCCTAGCCCACTCAGATTGTTGATGGTTACTCAAGGTTTTAGAACTGGAGTCCTATTAGCTGGAACTGCTGTTCTTATAGGTGAGCCCTGTATCTCTGAGCCAGCAATGGCATTTTTTAGATCTTTTTCATGACTATCCCTTCTGCTGAATCTCATACTTCCAGCCAGAGAAAGTTCTCTGCTTTTAAGGGCTCATGTAATTAAATTGGATCCATGGGGATAATCCAGGATAATCCCATTCTCATAGAGTCCTTAATTATAACCACAAAGTCTCCTTTTCCTTGAAATACCACACTTATCAGTGTCAAGAATTAAAGGATGGACATGGTTAGGCAAAAGCATTATTCTGCCTACCACAGGTGGAGAGCAGAGAAAAGGAATTGGTGGTAAAGAAACTTCTTCTGTAATATAGATCTGCTCAGGAGTTATTCTTTTGCTAACTCAACCAGACACTTTTAATAGTCACTCCCATCTAATTGCATTATTACATATGAAGTACTGTTCATATATTAAGCTATATTATTTCATTTAATCCCTACAAAATCTCAGGCAATCGATCTATTGATATCCTCATTTTACATGTGAGGCAGTTGAGGCTTAAAACCTTCAATATCTGTTCACAAAATTAGCTGAGTGGAAGATCCAGGATTCGAATGTGACTTGTGTGACTGCAGAGACCACATCTTCTACATCACATGGCTGAGAAGTCAGAGGCTCACAGAGATCTTGTGACTTTGTCAAGATGGATAATTGAAACAATCAGACACACAGCAGACCACACAACATGCTCTACGCGCCCCTCCATCTCAGATGTGCTCCATCCTTCTCCATCAGAGTTGATCCTACCCTATATTTCTCCCTCATCATTAGCTTTAATTTATTACTCTCTTCCCCACATGTCTGACAGCACCTGGAGGTCACAGTAGTTTTTGAAAATAGTGGAATTAAAAAAATATTGTATGTGCAATATTTAATAAAGCTATCAAATTGATAGAACTAGTTTTAGAGCTTAGACTCCCATAGTTTTTTCCAGCACAGTAGGCAGATGAGACAGCAGCTACCTAGATCAAAAGAAAATAGAAGGCTATCATACTATCAGAAAGCACATACAGATGAGTAGAGTTTATAACAGTCACTCTTGTGTTTCATTTGTTAGCACTCGCCCAAGCATGTAAATATGCAGGTGGTCCTCAATTCGTTGTGGCCCACTGTGTAATTGATGACATACAGTATGAACGATTTATTCATGTATCTAGGGCTGAATATACAAATGAACACAATAGACAGAGATGTTAATGAGCACGTTCCCTAACTCATTGGTGGAGCATTTTGAAATGTTGCTGAAGTTGCTTCCTATTGTGGATGTTGACATCCAGGCCAATTCTGTGAACAGCTCTATTTTCAAGCACATTCAGCAAACTTGGGAATTTATTGCTTAAGCTTCATTTATTCAGTATCATTAGTGTTTGTGATTATCATTCATAGTTGGTCAGTTAATAATATTCTTTGTATAGATGTTCTCATTTAATCACCAAAACAGCCCATATGAGATGGGTGTTATAAAGCCCAACATGCATATGAAGACCCTTTGCTTGGAAAAGATAAGTAGATTACCAAAATTAACAACTAAGAAGAGAACAAATTCAAGAGAAATTACAAAAAAAAGAAAAAATTCATAATTCCAAACCGTATCATTCTGATGCTGATAGCCTGGCCCCAATTGCCTTTCTTGCAACTTGACCAGTATCTCAAATAAAACAATTCTAAACAAAAATTTGGTATTTTTTCTAAACTGTTCTCAGATTCTTATCTTCTGAAGCAATTGTTCTTGGACATAATTTAGAAAACTGCTAATAATAAATCTAAAGGCTTGATGACAGCTCTCCTGATTTTTTTTCCCAGGTTTGAACTGTCTTCTGTATAGTAGAGATTATTTAAAATCTAACTGTTTGATAAGATGCTTTTGAATATTTTAAAAGTTTAACTTTCCCATTTTTAAAACATCACTTACATTCACATCCCCTTTACCTAATTTTCTTAAAATGGCTTGTCATTTTTCTTTTTAATTTGCAAAATAGAGCTATTATCCACCACAGCCAAACATGCTAGTAAGTCATGCTGAGAAATTTAATGAAGAAATATAGCTTGGCCAACCTTTACTCAAAAAACAAGGTTTGACAAAATATACCTTTAAAATGTTGATATCATTGCTCTATCTAGAGGGAGGGCTTTGGAATAAGGATTAAAATAACATTATACTTCAAATTATATATACAAGCTACAATGGATAGATTTAGCAAACGAAGTTACCTGAGAAATTCAACTTATTCATATTCATACACAAATGTGTATATATCCTGATTTTATAGTGGAATCTAGTTAGCAGCTCTTACAGGTCTCTATTATTTTATATGATACAGTACATATTATATAATGTATAATATTTATATAAATAAATATCTTATTTTACTACTAAAATAATTTTAAAATAATTTTTAAAGTAGAAAAATACAGCTGGACATGGTGGTGCATGTCTATAATTCCAGTACTTGGAAAACTGAGATAGGAGGATCTAAGGTTCAAGGCCAGCCTCAGTTACTCAGCAAGAGTCTCAGGAACCTAGTGAGACTGTTTCAAACTATAATTTTATAAAAAAAGGTTTGGGGTGTAGCTCAGAGGTAGAATGCCTCTGGATTGAATCCTCAGTACCACACACACAAAAACAAATGTAGAAGAATACAAAAATGTTATTATCACATCAAATTATAACACAGCCTCAGACTTTTGCCAGAATTTTAGATGAAATTTCACTTACAAATATAATTCACCATATAAATAAAACTAAGGACAAAAATGACATGATCATCTCAATAGATGCTGGGAAAGCATTTGATGTTGAGGTGTTAAAAACACTGCAGAAAACTGGAATAGAAGGGACTTACCTCAACATCATAAAGGCAATATACAACAAGCCTAAAGCCAACATCATAATGAATTGGGGAAAAACTGCAAGTATTCCCTCTCAAATCAAGAAAAAGACAAGGATGCCCACTATCAGAACTCCTTTTCAATACAGTCCTCAAGACTCTTGCCAGAGCAATAAGGCAAGAGAAGGATATCAAAGGAATTGAAATAGGAAAAGAATAATTAAAATTATATCTATTTGCAGATGACATAATCCTCTACTTAGATGACCCAAAAACTCAACCAAAAGACTTCTAGAGCTGATTAACAAATTTAGGCAAGTAGTGACATACAAAATCAATCTAAAAAATCATTAGCTTTTCTATATACCAACCATGAATCCACTGAAAAAAATCCTGAAAACAATGATATTCACGATAACCTCAAAATATAAAATACCTAGTAATAAATCTAACTAAGGAGGTAAAAGGCCTCTTACAATTAAAATTATAAAACACTAAAAGAAATTAGAAGATCTTAGAAAATGGAAAGATTTCCCATGCTCTTGATTAGGCGGAATAAATATTATCAAAATGGCCATTCTACCAAAAGTGATCTATAGAATCAATGCAATCCCTATATCAAAATACCAATGTCATTCTTCACAGACCTAGAAAAATCAGTCATAAATTTCATATGGAGAAATAGAAGACCAGGCCAATTCTCAGCAATAAGAACCATGAGAAGGCATCACAATTCCTGAATTCAAATTATACTACAGAGTTATAGTAATAAAGACAGCATGGTAATGGCACAAAAACAAACACATGGGCCAATGGAACAGAAGATACAGAAACAAATCCACACACTTAAAGCCAACTGATTTTCAACAAGGGTACTAAAATGTATATGTTGAGGAAAGATAGCTTTTTCAGCAAATATTGTTGGGAAAACTGGTTATCCATAGTAGAAAATGTAATTAAATCCCTATCTCTCACCCCGCACAAAAGTCAACTCAAGATGGATCAAAGATCCAGAAATTAGACCAGACATTGAAGTTACTAGAGGAGGGCATAGGTCCAAAACTCCAAAATACAGGCAAAGATAGAAACTTCCTCAATAAGACTCTCCAATGCTCAGAAAATTAAAATATGAATTAATAAATTGGATGGAATTAAACAAAAAGTTTCTGCTCATCTAAGGAAACCATCAAAAGTCTAAAGAGAGAGTCTACAGAATGGGAGATCTTTGCCAGCTCTTCTCCTGATAGAGGACTAATATCTAGAATACACAAACAACATTAAAGTCTTAACACTAAAAAACCACAAATAACCCATTCAATAAATAGACAAACTGTACACTTCACAAAAGAGATACAAATGGCCAATAAATATATGAAAAAGGTTTAACATCATTAGCAATCATAGAGATGCAAATCAAAACTACACTGAGATTCCATCTAATCCCAACTAGAATGGCAATAATGAAGAATACAAACAACAATAAATGCTGGAAAGAATATGGAGAAATAGAAACTTTTGTATGCTGTTCATGGGACTGCAAATCAGTGAAGCCACTATGGAGATTAGAGTGGAGGCACCTCAGAAAAAAGGGAATGAATTCACCATAAAATCCAGCTATACAGCTCCCAGGTATCTTTCCAAGTGGATTAAAACTAGAATATTATAGAGATACACACATATCTATGTTTATAGCAGCACAATTTGCAATGGCCAAATCATAGAATTGACCTAGGTGTCCATCAACAGATTACAAATTGGATATACACACAAGGGAATGGGATATACACACAATGAAGTAAGATATAAACACAATGGAATTTTACTTAGCAATGAAGAAAAATAAAATTATGTCATTTGCAGGAAAAATGGGTGGACCCGGAGAACATTATGTTAAATTATATTAGTCAAAGAAAATGAAGGGTCATATATGTTTTCTCTCATATATGTTTTCTCTCATATTTCTCTAGGGAGTAATCAGGATACAAGAGGGGCCTTAAATAATGGAGGAGAAATCCAAGTGGACTAATGGAGGGGGTCTAAGAGAGGTTGGAGGATAGGAATAATTAATGAAAGAAACACTCCCACTGATGCTATGTACATAGGTGAACTTATCAGTGCCAATCTTATTATCCTGTAGAGGGAAGGGAAAGGAGTAGGGAGGGAGCCAGGTGGAAGCTCACCAAGTGCTGAGTGCATGTGTGTCCCTGTCACTCTGACCTATATTATGAAGGAAATTAAAAGGTACCAACAAAAGTATATTTTTTAAAAAAAGAAAAGAAAAGAAATCCCACATACTACTCACAGAAAAAAATTGAAAATCTCCACTGGTGGCTGAGCTAAATGGCACTGGTAGAAGCAGAGTGAGTAGACTTGCCAGTCCTCCAGATGGTTGGAGGCAGTTTTACCTGATCCCTACTGTTGCTGCCTGGTTTAGACAAGATTCAGATGAACCAGGAAATGAATGGTTGTTACTGTGCTCCAAAATGGCAGGCTTTAAAGTGTACAGTTCATCCTAACATTAGCAGAAGTCCCTTCTATAGCCCTTTAACACTTGTAATTTCTCTGTAACAAGAAAAAAATTGGGGGGTGACTAGAATATTGGGCCCAAAAAAGAAAAGAGAAAAATGTGTAACCCCAGAACCAAATCAGAAAGCTCTACACCCTCAATTTCAAAGGCTAGGATCAGATGGGAGCAGAGGAGGAAAGCAAAACCTAAGGCTTCCTGGAGAAAGAGAAGGAAGTAATACCTGAAGTAGGCAAGATCTGAGAGTGGACTAGAGTTTTTAATCACATCACTGGAAAGTTATAGATACTACAACATTCCTTCCAGGAGTGGAAAAGGGAACTTGGACAAATCACTAACAAACAAAATGAATCCATGGTGTGTTTTTACTAAATTGAGATTTTTCAATTAACTGGTCATTCATGCAAGAAGACAAACCTCCCACTCACCATTTTGTGGAGGTGGGGAGAGGAGGAGGATACAATGAAATGAAGGGTAGCTTAATGAGAAAGGAACACAAGAGGGGAAAAATGAATACAGGAGAACAATTAAAACAAATCTCATGGTAATTGCTATGAAAACAGCCTAAAAATCAGTCCATTTAAAACTTAGCATTCAATAAATAATATGGTTAAGAAATTGGATCATTTTAGAACTATAGTGAAGAAAGCAATGAGAATAAAAAGTAATTAAAAATTCTAGTTATACTGTTAAGAAAGCTATGATCTACATATGCTATGATAAAAAAAAAATACATGGCAAGATCTTGATCCACTGATGAAAGGTACAGATGAGAGTTCATTCAACCTTGGAAAGAATTTTCTCCTTCAAACAATCCTGTTTTAGTGACATAGAGCTTTATCTCTAACTGGCTTTGAATTTTAAGATATTTATATAATCATAATATTGGAAATCTTAGTTAGTGGTTTCCAATATTCACAATCAACCTAGAGACAAAGTAAAGAAGACTTAATTATAGCCTGGCACACTGGTGCATGCCTATAATCCCAATACTTGGAAGGTTCAAACAGGAGGACCACAGGTCCCAGGCCAGCATGTGGCAAAAATTAGTGTGATCCTATTTCAAAATAAAAAGGACTGGAGATGTAGTTCAGTGGTAGAATACCCTTAGGTTCAATCTCCAGCATCATGTGCACACACACACACACACACACACACACACACACACACACACACACAGAGTTATATATCTATATCTATATATGTACATATATGTGCTATATATAGGCATTGTGAAAGCCTTTATAATGGAAAAGTAATAGCTTAGCTGACAGAATTACAGATGTAGGGTGGAGAATAAAGGGCTAAAATGTTTTGATCTTAAAGAGTGAAGGATTCAAGAGATATTGCCTAAAGTTGGCCAACTAAAAAATAAAGCAAATTACTTAAAGTTACAATGGAAATAGAGGAATGCAGATATATTATTAACAAAACAATATACAAATTGGAAACATAATAAAAATAAGCAGCAAAAATTGAAAGAGGGGCTGGGCATGGTAGCTCTCGCTTGTAATCCCAGTACTTGGGAGGCTGAGACAGGAGGATCTGGGTTCGCGGCCAGCATCAGCTACTTAGGGAGGCCCTCCGCAACTTACTGAGACCCTGTTTCAAAATAAAGAATAAAAAATAAGGCTAGGGGTATAGTTCAGAGGTAGAATGCCCCTGGGTTCAATCCCTAGTACCAAAAAAAAAAAAAAAAAAAATTGGAAGAGGGTGAATATAGATAGTATAAGAAAGAAAAATCCCTAATCTATGGTATTCAATAAATGGTCAGTGCATTAAAACATTCATTTTAATGGTGGTTTTGTATCCCATCTTATGAATGACAACAAGCATTTCTAAGTTAGAAATTCAAGTTGCTGTTAGTATGTCATTTTTCTAAACAGTGCTGCAATGTCCAAGTATCATCTCTGATTATTTTCTTCAGGAGTATTTCAAGACCAACAGAATATGATCCCCTGAAAGATTATGATTCATAACACCAACTTAAGCGATTGTTATCTTTAAATCTAGAGATGGCTATGATGCCAAAAAAAAAAAAAAAACCACAACTGGGGACAATTTTTCAGTGTTTTGAAAAACTTTTTATTTTGAAATAATAGTAGACTCACATGCAGTTTCAGTCATACAAAATAATACAGGAAACTCTCATGTGTCCTTTACCCAGTTTCACCTACTAGTGAAATACTGCTAAACTACAGCCCAATTTCACAATCAAACTATTAACATGGACGCAACTCACAGATCTTATTCAGTTTTACATATATTTAGTGTGTGTGTTGTTCTACAGAATGTTACCACAAGTAGAGGTTTATGGATCGAGTACCACAATCAAGAGACAGAATATTCTGTCACCACAAGGATCCTCATGTTGTGCTTTTGTAACCATAGTCACCTACCTGCCTCCCAACCCTAGCCCCTGGTAACTACGAATCTATTCTCCATTTTTATCTTGATGTATTTTAAAATGTCACATAATTAGTATCATATAACATGTAGCTTTGGGGATTGGTCCTTTTTACTCAGCGTAATCCCTCTGGAGATCCATGCAAGTACTTCTGTTTATCAGTAGTTTGTTCCTTTTTACTGCTGAATAGTATTCCATGGGATGAATATATATCACCTTGGTTACTCATTTGCCCACTGGCCAAGGGCCAACCTCAAAACATTTCTTAGAGCATTTGGCTTTGGCCACATATATATATCAAAGTCACCCTAGACTGGATATTAGGCTGATTTTACTAATCATAAATGCAAGATTCAATAAGGTTACATGCCCACAGCTAAAGTATTTCACCTATAATTAAAACCTAAGTCTCTTCACCTTAACTCTGGACCCTCTCACCTTCACTACCATGCATGGCCTGTGACGTGAGAGAAGGCAGCAGGCCACCCTGGATTCAGAAACAGCACGGATCCCAGAAGAGTAAAACCAACCGCCTTCTAGTTTATCTTGACCACTGTGTTTTTGTCAAACCTGGATGCTTTTGATTTACCTGTACCCATATTTTTACCCTGTAACCCAGAATTGTTTGTGTTCTTACTCTAATAACAACATCTACCCCCCCCAAAAAAGCTTAACCAGAAAACAAACAAACAAATAAATAAATAAGCAAGCTAGAATAGATTGGTGATATTTGCAGCAGATATGGGGAGTGAATAATTTTTTATATGGGTGCTCCCATGAGGAATTAAATACTTGCAGATCAAACAGTCCCCCTTCAGTTCCTCCCACGTGCTGACATAGTGCTTCTCCAGTGTGTGTGTGTGTGTGTGTGTCATAAGCTTTCAGATAAATCATTAGAGCCTCTCTCTCTCTCTCTCTCTCTCTCTCTCTCTCTCTCTCTCATATTGAGCTGGTTTCAAATGACACCAGAGCACTGCGCTGGGGTCTCAGGACTGTCCCCCTGCTGGCCTCTTGTGCACGGCCATATCCTCATCCACCCTTGCAGAAGACAGCACCGTGCTTACTAGACAGAGATAAATTCCTCACTGGCATTCTCATCAGACACTAAGCCAAACTCATCTCCTTCCTCCTCTCCTTGCCTCCCTCACTCTGGTTATTTATAGAGATCACAGGTGAATCGGGGGAAATTATTACAGCGCAATGACTGCTGTAAGGCTAGAAGCTAAAGAAGATGGATTATCATGGCTCTGACATGATTTGTATGGATTTCCAAAATTAAGCCGTTCGCTTAGAGTGACCACCCTCCTCCCACCCCGGGCTTCACAGCTGCCCTGGTGATAACCTTCATCTGCACTTGGGAGCCCAGAAAGCTGAGCACGTTTCCCATTACCTTTCAAGCGAGTATGTAGGGTTCTTCTGGCCCCTCTGTAATAGCAGGGCTGCTGGGGAACAGAGTGATAAACACCCACTGAGAGGGATGTAGCGTGAAAAGATCTCATCACCTGCCATTAGCTCCCGATGAATAATGCAGCATTTTCTGTGGCAGGTGTCAGGGGTGGGAGGGGGAGGGCTCCCCTGAATGCTCTGGTGAGCACTTCAGCACAAAGTAAGAGGTGGGAGCAACAGATACATGTGACAAAATTACACAAGCCATTGTGTTTTAGAAGAAAGGAGAATTTTCCTTGCCGTATACCTGCCAGGCTTCCTTCCTTCCTTTCTCTGCCCTTATAGTCAAGGCAGGCAAATGCTTCTTTCACTTGAAATTTCCTCCATTCTAATCTGGATCCCTTGCAAGGGGGTATAGTTTTGCTCCAATTCTGCTACTCAGAGAATAGCACATTCCTCCCTGTGCTTCTAGTTTTCTTCTGGTTTGCTTGCCTTGATGTAGGGTTGTGTATGTGGGTCTCTGTCACATTTTCATGAAATTTCATAGGCTTGGGTTAAATAGAAATGTCAAACAAGAGGAAGCATAATTGTTTCTCTGTGCATTCGTACTCATATGCATATACACAACACACAGACACACATTGAAATTGTAAGTTAGGGAGCCAGGCACAGTAGCACATGCATGTAATACCAGCATGTGGGAGACAGGGAGATTTCAGGTTCAAGGCTAGCCTTATCAACTTAGTAAGGCCCTCAGCAACTTAGTGAGACCCTGTTTCAAAATAGTGAAACAGAGCTTGGGTATAGCTCAAAGGTAGAATGCCCCTGGATTCAATTCCCAGTACCACACATACACAAAAAAATATACAATTTTGGAGCCAAAAGAATAAGTAGCTAATAGCTTTATTGTCTTTGAAATTTTGCCTAAAGAGAATAATTTTAGACCAGCAGAACCAAAGACAAAATGGGATCCATTATTGGTTACTCACAGAACACAAGTCATCATCTTTTGAACCACAAATTGGAATGAATTATACACTTAGATCCTAACACTAGAAAAACTTTTGATGAAATTTAAGCCAACTTACTTCAAAACCAGAAATTTTCCTCAATTTATGAACTCAGGGGGTAGTTTGTGCGGTTTTGTTTGTTTATTTGTTTTTCTAACCAATTACCATGTAATTTCCAATGTGGCTAGACATGAGAATTAAATTCTAGGACTAATTAGCCACCTCCCTCACCCATATTTTCTAAATCTCACATTTTCTGAGATTAAATGCTGAATTCTTTTGTTGTTTTAAGCTTTGCCATTTAAGGCAAAGAAGAAAATGAAAAAGTCATAAATAGTCCTCTGGTTAAAATTAGCCTAGAGAATTTTTAAATGTGGTGTGCACTACTGCTACTGAAATAGTTACTGAATACTACACAACAATTTCTTCCTCCCTTCACCTAATTCTGGATCTTGTCTTATCAATGGAACAAATAAACCTCCCAACCTCATCCCCCCCATTACCAATCCCTGCATCATGAGGAAGGGAAAAGGGCTGGGCCAGATGGAAGCTCAAGGTAAATTAGAACACTGCTTGCTTTTCAATCTAGTGAGGTTCTTACTCCCTCACATTGTCCATCATATTTTACAACAAATACCTTGGCAAAGGTTAATGTATTTAAACAGTTAACAGAACAGAAATGAGCTGTCTCAGAGAATCAGGGACATACATACAACATATTATTTCTTGAACCTTGTTATCCCAAGAGATCAGGACCCTCATGTTGCCTTCATTTGTTCAACAGTATCTTGTTTAGTCTTACCCTTTTCAAAAATATGCCAGATTCCCAAATTACCAATAGCTCTTTACTTCCTCAAAAACTCTCAGCCCTTGAGAATAAAAGCTATCAGAATCCATTCATTAATTCAACAGCCTCTATTAAGCACATATGATGGAGCACATAATGGAACTAGGTATAGGAGCTGATCATGTCCCTGCCCAAAGGAAATGTAAAATATACAAATAAATGAGCAAAAATATAAGGAATAAATAAGCAACTATAAAACACATATTTAAGCATTGTGATGGAAGTTAAAAGGGAAATAAAACAGCACAGTGACATGCTAAAGAATAACCAGGAAAGGAGGCTGAACCAGTAAAGTTAGTCAGAGAAAGACACATAGGATGAGCATTTGACCAGATAGTAAAGAGGATAGCACTGGCTATGTTATAGTTCAGAAGCTCTAAAAAGCACCTATAAAGATAGTAGTAAAGGCACAGAGATTTTATTGGAGAAAATGTCTGTGTTGAAAGGAAAGAGGGAGGGAACAGAGAAAGGCTGAAGTTGTCATCAGACCACAATGCACGTCTGACCCCGAGGTAAAGGAGAGGGGAAGAGGTTGGTGAAAAAGAGTCCTAGATTGTCAGAGATCTAAGAAAGTTTCCACCAAGCTGCCATGGATTCCTAGAGCCAAAGTTGGTAGACAACAAAGCCCCGTGTCTCCCAGGAATGGAGCTGCCCTGATGTCCCTGCCACACTCCACAGTTGGTTATGAACATCAGAGAGAAGCATGGCCCCAGTATAAACTTTGTGAATAGCTTCAAATTCCAGCAAATGGGACCCTGCTGTGGATTGAATGTGTCCTCTATATTTTATGTGTTGCAAATTTAACCTTCAAACTCACTTGTTGATAGTATTTGGAGGTGAGGCCTTTGGGGAAAAAATTAGAAATAAATAAGGTCACTAGACTGGGGCACCCACAATGGACTTAGTGCCTATATAATAAGAGGAAGAAAAGTCAAGCTGGGACACTTGCTCTGTCTGACTGGTGATGCCCTCTGCCACGCTGTAATGCAGGAATAAGCCTTCACTAGATGCTGAGACCATTACCTAAATAAACCTCTTTTCTTTTACATATCACTTGGTCTCTGGTATTTTGCTATAGCAATAAGAGATGGAATAAGACAGGCCCTTAATCAGTCACATTCCCTTCAGAATATCTGTGAGACTCATTCCTATGGCTGCCAAGAATTCTCGGGAGAGGAAACTACAAGGACACTGGTCTGGGAGTGAAAAACTACTGGGATGAATGAAAGTAATTCGGGTTGATTTGTTAATGGTAAAAAGATACAGCATGGAGCAGATCATACAGAGCCTCATAAACTCAGAAGTTAATAATGGCTTATTAGTACATTCAATTAGCTAGGCATTGGTTCAACTGCCTTACATATATACTCTGTTCTTCCTAAACATTTCTATAAAGAGCTATTATCCTAATTATACATGTGAGAAAACTGAGACTAGGAAGGTGACATAACTTGCCCAAAGTCACATTAACTTGTAAATGGCAGAGCTGAGATTCAAACATAGAACCCACCTACTTGCAAATGTGTGGTGGTGATGGTGGTGGTGGTGGTGGTGTGTGTGTGTGTTTTATCAAGATATCTTCTCATCCTCTTAGCTTAACAATATTTTTAAATAAACCTACAATAATTGCTTAGAGTTTGAACTCATAATGTGTATAGTGTTGGGAGCTATTATACTACTCTAACTTAGAAAATGACCCTAAAAGCTACCGATTTTGCATGGACCTAGAACAGGAGAAGTTTCAGCAGTTTCCATGCAAGTTTGTCTGCCACTTGGGTCATACCACCTATCAGATTCTTGAAGTACCTGAAAGCTGTATGGAGCTTTTAAATGTTCCTAATTCAGACATGTAGGTTAAATGTAGCAAGGATCTATAGGATTTGAGAGCAAAGTCATGAAATCCTCTGCAGATTCTTCTTCTTCTTTCAAGAATGAGGAGCGAGGTTTAGTAGAGACCATGCGGCCTGAGTAGTCAGTCATGAACTGGAGTTGTCTGACCCACCAGGCCATAGAGTTGAGTTTACACAGCAGAAACCTGTCACCCAACAAAAGTGGCATATACAAGATGAAACTCAAGCAAGCCTTGAAGGACTAGTAAGTTGCAAGAGGAAGTAATTCCAATATCCATGGTCCCTCTCTTGATGTATTGCCTTCTTCCTCCCAGCATATCCCTCTGACCTTATGGGAAGTTCTTTATAACCAGTTAGCTGAGGAAGAAAACCCCAAGGCTTGGTTTACAGATGATTTGAATAATATACAGGAACCACCCAGGAGTAAATGGCTACAGTATTACAGTCCCTCTCTGGTTTGGCACTAAAGAACAGTAACGAAGGAAAATCCTCCCTTTAGGCTGAACTTCCAACAGCACAGCTAGTTCATTTAATCTAGAAAGAGGTATGTCTAGAGGTATGGGCTTCATTGATTCATGGGCCAGCACTAATAGGCTGGCTTATGGCCAAGGACGTAAAAAGACAATTGGAATATTGGTGACAAGAATATCTGTGGAAGAAGTAAGCAGAATCATGGCTCCATGAAAGACATCCATGTCCTAATCCCCAGAGACTGAGAATATGTTACATGGCAAAGAAACTTTGCAGATGTGATTAACCTTGAGAATCTTGAGGTAGGAAGATGACTATGGGTTATCTGAGTGGGCCCAGGCTACACACATTATTTTTAAAAGTGGGGAACCTTCCTAGGGTGAGATCAGTGGCTGAGTCAAAAGAAATGATTATGAAGGAATGGGTAGAGAGGTTCAAAGTCACTAGTTTTGAAGATGAGGAGGGGGGCCATGAACCAAAGAATATGAGCCACCTCTAGAAACTAGAATGGGCAAGAAAATTCATTCTCTTTTAGAGCCCCCAGATAGAAATGCACACCTGCCAACACCTGGATGTTAGCCCAGTGACGCCTATATCAGAGTTCTGATCTCTACAAGCATAAGATAATAAATATTGTCATCATGATATGCCACATAGAATATCTTTTGTTCAAGGAGTTTTTTGTTTGTTTTTCACATAAAATGATGTATGGCAATGGATCCATTCTCAAGGAACCCACATGTTCATCATTCCAAAGGAGCTGGCTTGATCAAAATGCAACAGTCTTTGAAGACTCAGTTATGGTGCCAAGTAGGCAACAGCACTTGGAGAGATTGGGACAATGTTCTCCAAGACACAGTGTGCTCTAAATCAGTGTCCAATATGTAGCACCATTTATTCCACAGCCAAAATTCCCAGATACAGGAAATGAAAGAGGCTTAGCTTACTATTAACCCCTAATGACTCACTAGCAACATTTTTGCCTTCTATTCCTTTAAGTCTCTGATGTTCTAGAGGTCTTAGTTTCCAAAGGAGAAATGCTTCCCCAGGGGACCTAACAATAATTCCACTAAGATGGAAGTTGATACTGCTACCTGGACACTTTGAGTGCTCATGTCAATGGAACAACAGGGTGTTTTCAAAGTTGTCAGAATCAAATTGGAGCACTGTGTCAAACTCTAACAAAATAAATAAAATTCAGAGGGTATGAAGGAATTCTGCTAGGAAGAACCGAAGGACTCCCAAAGACCACAATCTGGGACAAATCTCACTGCAATCTTTCTAAAAATATTATTTCTGTAAAGATATCTGCCCAGAATCGTGGACTGACACCATCTTTGTCACTGATCCTTATAGCCAAGGATTATTATTTCAAAACAGCTTGTGTAATCTTTCTCATTTGCCTTTAAGAACCTCCTCTCCCTCAACTTCTTTGAATACACATATAGTTTACTAAGGCACACATATTCCCACTGCAGTGTTCTTACCTGAATAAATTATTAACCTTTGTAAAATCTCTGTTTTTTAGTTTGACAGGATCAAAGTACTACTATACTAGCTTGAGTGGCTAATACTATCAGGGGAAAATTGGATTGCTACTAAAAATGAAGGGTATGCTTTTAGTATTCTGATACCCTGTGACTAAAGTCAATGATTAGGTCTAGTGTACAAATAAAGTCTGCAACATAAATTATTTCATGTTTTTTTTGCAACATAAATTTTAAAACTTGGAAAAATAACCATTTGGCAAATCCACTGTTAAATAATCCCTTCAAATTATTTCTTCACTGACTCATTAAGTGGAATATTTGGAGGTAGCCTTTAAAAAAATTAGGTAATCAAAAGGAGTTTTACACGTGACCAAAAACACATTTTAGTCCTACTTGTTATGTGAAACAATTACCATGATGAAGTCCAATGCAAATAATTGGCACTCTGAAATTCAGAAAAACAACCCCAGTGAAATTACACATAAGTCTGTACTGCCTGAATTTTAAACCAAGCATCACTCAATATCTCTCAGAAGCAGGGACTAGATGGTGGCTGATGAGGAGGATTCTAGTAAAAATGTGCCTCGTGGTCATTTACAGCATCTGAATATCCTTCTTCTTGATCCCTGTGGTTCCCCCAAATGTCCAAATTGGTTTTCAGCTTTCCAATCAATTCTGTAAGCCATATGTGGTAGAAAGCTTCTAAAATGACTCCCAGTGCCCTCTGCCTCCTCATTTTGATACCCCTGTGTAATCTCTACCCCACACGCTGTGTGGGGTCTAAACCTAGTGACTTGCTTCTAACAAACAGAAGTGGAAAAAGTGAGGGGGTATCACTTTTGAGATTAGGTTCTACAAACCTGAATTTCATCTTGCTCATACTTTTTCTGCCTCTTCTCACTTCCTCACTCTGATGAAGCAAGCTGCCATACTGTAAACTGCCCTACAAAGCAGCAAGGAACTGAGGGAGGCCTCCTGCTAACAGCCAGTGAGGAACTGAGGCCCTCGATTTAAGTCTCTAAAGACCTGAATCTTGCTAACAACCCTGAGAGCAAGTGTGAGCCTTGAGGTACCTGCAGCCCTTACCAATACCTTGATTTCGGCACTGCAAGAGACCCTGAACAAGAGGAACCAGCTAAATTGTTCCCAGATTCCTTATCCACAGAATCTATGAGATAATAAGTTATTCAATAGTTCACTGGGACAAGTGACCCGTTTCACATGCCTCCTTTCCAGGCCACGGGGTAAATAAACAGCACCTACATGGGTATAGTCTCAGATCACCAGAAAATAAAACCAAGCCCAAGCACATAAGCACATGTCAAGCTTATTCTTATATCCAATCTATTTAAATTCCATTGGCCAAAACAAGTCAAATAGCCAGAGATCTTGAAGCAGAAGAAGAGTGCATTGTTTTGTTTTTTGTTTTGTACTGGGGATTGAACCCAGGGACACTCTATCTCTGAGATACACCCCACCCCTTTTTCAAATTATTTTATTTTGAAACAGGGTCCTGCTAAGTTTCTGAAGGGCTCAATAAATTGCTGAGGCTGTACTTGAATCTACAATCCTTTTGTTTTAGTCTCCCAGATACTAGAATTACAGGTGTGTGCCACCACACCTGCCTGACCTTTCTTTAAAGAACGTTAAAAGGTAAAAATATAGCCAAGATCAATAGTATGTGTCTGAGGAAGTTCAACTTACAGTTCGCGCTCCAAAACAATATTTGTATGGATTTCAGAGTCCTACAGTATAGTAAAAAGTATCTAAGTTTCTGCTTTTCAGAAATGTTTAACATGAGTTCTAGAAAAACCCATGCATAGAGGATTATTTTATGTTCTGTAAATCAAATCTTCGACAAAGTAGAGCAATATAGAGACACACATGCTTACAGCACTGAATCCTTAGAAGCCATGTCCTTAAAATATGACATTACCTGATGGCTCAAATTTGGCTGAACATGGGTTGTACCTTTTGTTCCACTGTGGCAATAAATTCCTTCCCAGGAAATGCAAATTAGGCATATTATAGAATAGACATAGTTTGGTTTATTTTTTCAATGGATAAAATCTAAACTTTGGAGTCATAAGTAGCTTTTTCTATTATGTATGTTGAAAGTCTATAAAGCAATAGAAAAAGGAAGAAGGAAAGTCAATAGAGAAATTAAAGGAAGGAAAGATAAGAAGTTGTATCTATCTTTTCAGCTTATGGTTCTAATTTGTTCCTGAGAATCAGTTGTAGCCTGTATTCCAAGAGATGATGTTTAAAATTATTCACACACCTTATTTAAGTTATTTTATGAGATTTCATTAGTTTCCATTTAGAAACTAATACAAAAACTGGTAGAAAGCTGAGTTAACTGTTA
>PVLC010016616.1:0-35311 GCA_004027655.1 Graphiurus murinus | reverse complement strand
GTCATGGATAAATGAAAAATATGTATGTGCCATGTACAAATATGTATTTAGTTGAGATAAAGTTACATCATGCGGGGCATTATCACTCTCTTTATACCTAAATGGAGTCTACTTAAATGTTAGTAAACAAATCCAAGGGAATTTCAGGATGTCCATAGCACTCTTGTTGGTATCATACAGACATGCTCCCAAATAATTAAAGACCCCTGAGATGTCCAGTCTGATTAAATCTACTAGGTTCAGAGCCATGAACCTTAACATGTTCAACCAACAATGAACTTCTAGCTTTTGCTGGGCCAAGAAAAGCCCACAGGTAGCAAACTTTTCTTCACCTCCTCCCTTTTTGATAGTAATAATGTGCTTTTTAATCTAGGGGCTGTGAAGCCTTATTATCTGGGGAGAAAATGTAATGGAAGAAGAAAGATGTGCCAACATGGCCCCATCAAATAAGGCACTGGCCATCATTTCTTGTGATTAGATTAAAGAAATCTCAGGGTGCCTCAAAGCAATTTATAGAAAAACACATTCCTGTATACCTGGGGAGAAGCGACTCAGGTTACAGCTCTCAGATTCCATCCTTAGTGCCTTAAAATTGATTAATGGGACACATTGCTTGATATTACGCTACATCAAGCCAGTATATAATGAGATGTGGTATTGACAGGGATTTTTCTATTTCAGTGGGTCAATTCAGATGAGAACACTTGTTTGAAAGGAAATGTACTTGATCTGAACTCCTTTCTTATCCCTTTCCTTGCAACCAGATGTTTGTACTGTCAAGGTCTATTTTCATTGTGTGTCTACCTGCCCTTTGTCTTCATTGCCAATAACATTATATGTGGGTACTGATAAGCACCAGAGGAGATCTCAGTTTAGATTCTATTATCATTATGAAGAGCCTGAAATCTGAAAGTGTAATTTTTTAAACAAGGCTTAGCACTCACTCACCCAACAAAATAATAGCTATTTATTGGACACATTATGCATCAGAAAAAAAGTTAAGACCTTTATGCTTACTCTCTTCTTTTATGCTCATGAATCTCTATGATAGGATATAATGTCGTTCCATTATACAAATAGAAAAATGGAGGCTTGAGAAGTTATATTGACCAAGTTACTGAATAACAGAGAATAGTATCCAATTTTTAAAATAAATGCATATATATTCAGGACCTACTGTGTGTCAAGAAGTACCACACTAAGAATAAGAAAAATGGAGATTTATTGTAACGAGAAAAAAAGGTAAACATATGAATAATCCTGGTGGCAAGTTATGATGACATTATGTTAAAATTACAAGTCATTCTCCTCCAAAGAATGTGCTCAGAAAAGGCTTTTCTATAGAACTGATACAGACCCCAAGTCCACTATAGAATGAATGGGGAAGGAGCAGAAGTAGAACTAGAACTCAGGGAGGGTGTCCCCAAGTTCAGTTCCTAATTATCAAAGTATCTACTTTGACCTTCTCCAGAACATACCATAGCATTTATTTTTCTTGACTCATTTTAACCAACCCCTTCCCCACCACAAATTTAATGCTGCTCTATCTTCTACCATCATTGGATTACGTTCAGTCTAAGGGAAGAGGCAACAATAAAACCTTTCAATGTTATTCTTCAGATATACTCCTACTCTGTAATAACCCTGGAGTCTGACTTCTTTGACTGCTTTTTATCACCTATACCTCTGCCCTCATCTTTTCTCATTTCCTTTCTTGCATTGTACAACATGCATTAGTTTCTTATACCTCTAAACTGCTCTCAAATATGCATCTTTACCCTAGGCATAATCCTTGAAAATAATAATCTGTAACTCCTTTCTCTCTACTCTCATTTTTCATTCACTGTGGACCATATGAGCAGCTTTAGCCTCCTTCACTCTGTAGAAGAGGAGAAGAAATAAAATGAAGACAACAAACTGTAGAGTCAACACATGGCCCATATCCAGGTCTTTATGAGTAACTGTAGGAAAGATACATCTCTACACTTGAATTTATTCATCTGTAAAATAAGGATAATGATGACAACACTTGTCTCACGGGTACAGGCAGTATCAAATACAATACATACAAAGCACAACATGGAAGTTCATATAATAGTACAATGAACGTTAGCTTTTATTTAAACTGTCTTAGCAAAAATCACTAAGTGATCAACTAATTGCTAAACCCAGAGAGAAATTTTCAGACCTTTCTATAACTCCCCATCTTCAGATTCCCTGATGGCCTTCTAACAATTCTTTATCCTCTCATTCTGCCCCATAATGATTCCTTGTTGATACGCTGTGTGGATTATTCTGCTGCTGCTTCCTCTTATTCCCTTGGAATACTTCTTCTGTCATTCTAAGCCTTCCCTCCATTTTGTACTTCCTTCCTTTAATTGGGTCTTCAAAGGTCACTCAAATGGACTCAGTATGTGACTATAATATATCATATTGCCAGATATATGTTAACACTCATAAACCTGACTTTCACCAGATAATTGTTCTGTGAGTTCTAGATGTATAAACCTATTTAACTGTTTTTAAGACTCTTTTACCACCATGTCCCATAAGCACTTCAATATCAACAATGAGAAAATTGTTCCCCATCCTTCATTTCCCTATCTTGTTTTGTGTTTCTGAGACCCAAATTATGTCTCAAGGAACAAAGTTATTGGATATATCTAAGACTTGGTAGATCCGTGACAAAACCCAGATTTCTTGCCTCCAAACCCAGTGATTTTTGATTCACTGCACTGTATTTAGCAGTTCACAGTATGAACTTTAATCAAGTAAGTAATAATTTGATTTTATTACTCTGTAATGATTGTTAAACTTGGTTAGGACATGGAATCCAGTTTGTGGACCAAAACCAGTCTAGATGTTGCTGTGATGGTGTTTTTTTTAGATGTGATTAATAAACATTATTAATTCAAATATTCTCATATGGAATAGTTACTTGAAAATTATCATATTCAAAGTAGACTTTGAATAAACCAGATTAGTTTTCATAGCATACATAGGCCACATCCACTCAATTGAAGGACTTTAGAGAAAACATGGGAGTATCCTACAAGAGAAGAAATAATACCTCCAGACTGCCTTCAGATACAAGATACAACATCAGTTCTTCCCTGGATTTCCAGCCTGCTGATCTGTCCTGCAGATTTAAGGCTCACAAACACCCACAATCATGTGGCCCAATTCCTTAAATAAATCATTCAACAAATCTTTCTTTCTTCTATATTTTCCTATGCTTCTGGGGAAACGCACTCAATTGGTTCTGGCAAACTCTGAATAACACATAAAATACATGATTTTCTTCTATCATTGCAAACACATTTCCAGCATTACACTAGCTTTGACTTTCCAATTGTACATTGTAGTACTTATTTTTTCATAACTAGATGTCTTGTATGTAGTTGTTAACTAACTATTTACATGTGATGTCTGGAAATATCTTAAGCCATGCATGTAGTAGGTTTTTCAGTTTTTTAATTAAAAGGCATCTGTTTTCTCTCTCCTGCTCACTTGTCATCAGATTCTATCCACTACCCTTGTCACCCTCCATACAACCAAAGCACAAGCAAATGTCAGCTGTCTCACTCATCCTAGTGCCCGGCAAGGATTTTTTAACCCAAGTATTTGCGGCAACTGAGAAAGAAAAACAAACTCAATTGTTATCTTGATATCCAGGTGGTAGAGAAAAGTTAAAACCTAATAAATCACAATTGTGTGCCTTCTTTTTTGTCTCATACTTCTACTTGATTATTATGTCCTAGATTATCACATGAGAGCAATGATAGATGCTCTCCTGTGATAAGTTAAGGATTCAAAGAGCTTTGCATGTCACTATCAATTTGGTTCTCAGAAATAAGAGACAAAACCCTGATTTGGAGATAAATCTCTATGGGATTAATTAACTGAGAGAAAGCATTTCCAGCACTGGGTAATGGCCAGATAGTGGACGGAAGATGGAGTTCACTCCCTGTGTGCCACTGGCTAAAAAAATGCAATTAACCTAGTATATTAAATAGATACTAGGATGTAAGACAAAGGCCAACATGTTGTATTGGTTTTGTTGTTGTTTTACCTTGCAGCCAGAACTGCAGCTTATCTTCCTTCTTCCATCTGGAAGAGGTAATATCTGAGAAGTATCTTGTCAAAAGTGGTTTGTTGTTTATGTTAAACTTGGGATTTTAAGACAGCATTCAGTGATTCTACACACATTTGCTGGATTGCCAGAAATTTTAATATACACATGTGCTTTAGACTTTTAGTGTCTGGTTTATGAGAATTGTAATATTTTCCTAGGTGAGCTTGGCTTTTTTCTCAGACTAGACCAGAATCTGACTAATTACTCAGGTCACCTATCCTAGGAACTCCTAACCTCTTCCTAGGTGCCATGCTCTGCTCCTTGGAATATTTAGACTGTAGAATTATTGTCATACAAAAAGATAAATAATGTGATATTGTCCATGAATAAGAGGAAGAACATAAATTGTCGCATCCTTTCTTTCCTGAGCTTCTGTTTCTTCTTGTTCTTTTTTAAAGAAGCTACCCTTAGTTAATCATCATTTTTTAATTTTCTTTTTCTTTCCTTTTCTTTTTTTCTTTCTTTTCTTTTTCTTGGTACTAGGGATTGGACTCAAAGCCATTCTATCACAAGCTACATCCCCAGTCCTTTTTTATATTTTATTTTTAATTTTAAACAATGTCTTACTAAGTTACTAAGGGTTTCTTAAATTGCTGGGTCTGAATTTAAAGCTGCAGTCCTCCTGTCTCAGCTTCCCAAGTACCAGGATTATAATCATGCCCCACTGTGTCCAGCTTAGTCATCATTTTATATATGGTAAAATACTTTATTTTATCTCCCTATGTACTTCCCTTCTTTATCTATACATATTCTATTTTAAAAACATATATTATATTAACATTTTAAAAGAATAAAATAAAATCTTAGGACTTAAAAAAATCTAATGATTCAGTGGAACATCCATTTCTGTAGTACACATGCTGGCATGGTGATTCATTGTTTTAGTCAACAAACTTCATTTATTTACAATTCGTCTAACTTTAAAGAGCATATTATGCCTAAATCTTTGTGAATAATATTAACCATGAAAGAAAACTTAAAACAAGCAAATAAAACATAAAGCAAGCAGTAAACTTTGGTCGACTTTCTTGTTCTTGAATTCTAAGACAGAAGAATATATATTTGGATCACAGAAATGGCATTATCTTGAGTAGAATAGTCCCTAAAGGGAAGAAAGACATGACCCACTATTGTTGCAGTAAAATTAACATGTTTTGCTCTAACTTTTAAACAATAACAAATATTTCATTAAATTATTCATTACAAGTAATATACTCAACAATTTAATAATGAACTATTCTAGCAAAGAGAAATCTCAACTTATTTTTAATCTTCAAAATATCTATTTGTTATTGTTATCATCTACATCTACTTCACAATATCCCAATGACTAGAAAACATCAGAAAGCATTTGAAAGCTGAATCTCAAGCTGGTTTTCTCATATTTCCATTAAATAATTCCTTAAAAGTCTGGCGTGGTGGCGCACGCTTGTAATCTCAGCATTTGGGAGGCTGAGACTGGAGGATCCGGATTCGCGGCCAGCCTCAGCTACCTAGTGAGGCACTCTGCAACTTAGTGAGACTCAGTTTCAAAATAAAGAATAAAAAAATAGGGCTGGGGATATAGCTCGGGGGTAGAATTCCCCTGGGTTCAATCCCCAGTACCGCAAAAAAAAAAAAATAATAATAATAATTCCTTAAAAAACAGCAAAAATTATATTTTATTCCTTCTGTGTCTCTGTCTCTTTCCCTCTCTCATTTTATTCTCTCCTCATATAAACATGTACCTTTCCTAATAGTTTTGATATACATAAAAACTAACAAATTTATACAACACTCAGTTTACTCATCAAGTGATGCTACCTCAACAACTAATAAAAGTTCTTTGAGCCAACAAAAGCTATTTTTAATACTATATGAAGTTTCTTATGTTTTTTTATAGCTCACCCGGTCTTCAAGGAGAGCTGTTCACAGTAAATATGATTCAAAAGTTCAATCATTAATTCTATTTAGGTTTAATGTGTCATAAAGCTAAGGAAAACAGGACCATTTTCCTCTCTACTGGGGCACAAAAAGTGTATTAACTATTCCAGCCAGTGCTGTGGATGATTTATTAATTCAATTTTGGAAAGTGAGACTGTCAGATCATATAAGCACATATTATAAACAGACAAACTCTCAGAAGTTTCTTACTCCTTTTCTTACTCTGTCATAGCTAAATGACAATGTACCTCACTACTGAGATTGACACCTCTGCATATTCCTCCCTTCCAGTCCCCAAACAATGTTACTCAAACAATCTAAGGGTAGTCAATAAAATTTGGTCATATTTGAGATAGTAGAACTGATTCTGAATATAAATTTGAAGTATCTGGAATAAAAGAAATGAATTTTTCCAAGGATAGCCCTATAACTTACTTATCCAACTGGGATATGGGGAAAAGAACATAAGTGTAGGATGACTGGAGAATAGATCAGGATGTCCCACAAAACTCAAGTGGCCATGGGCAAGTCAGTGTCCTGTGAGCTCATCTCCAAAATGAAAGGGCTAAGATCTCTTGGCTCCTTCCAGCTCTAATTTCCCCTACACCTTAGTGGTAATGTCATAGGAGAAGGGTCTAGAGGAGTTCTCAATGTGGGAGAGAGGGACTCAGAACTGTCAGGGTCCTTGGTTTATGTGAAAGAAAAGAATTTTAGCACATGCTAGTCAGAGGCATAGACAGAGATTATTTAGAAAAGGAAGAAATACACATTCAAGGGAGAATGCCATCCATCTCAAATGAGACAGACACATTTTGTGGGTATATTACTCTTCTTTTATAGGCAATTTTGTAAATGGTGAGCATGAGAGGTTTGTGGGGTGGTGTCAGCCTAGTGAGCTGGATTCCTTTGATCCTGGAACACAGTAAGTGATGATGGTCTTTCTCTTCTCAGAATCTTCAGCATAACGTTATCCAGTTAATGGACAGCACTTGGACTGTAATTATGTCATTGGGCTTTGAACAATACATTTCTCTAGACTTCATCAGTCTAAAAAATATATTCTGTAAATTAAAAAGGTATATGGACTCTAATTAACTGTACTCTAAGATTTATTGAGCCTTTTAAGAATTCATTCCTAAAAGAAAACAGGCCTGGGGAATGGAAGTGAGGATGTTCATGGAGTTATAGTCCCTCTTACATTCCTTGTTTCCCTTGTATCTATTTCTTTTATTTCTTCTATCCTACATTAGTAACATGAGTAAAACAGGAGTATGTAATCCTAGTCCAGGCTCAACACAGCAGTATACTTCTCCTCCATGTAAGGTAACATGGAACCTGAGAACAATCTGTGTTCAGTCTATTACTTTTGACTGACACATTTTGGGGTAATTTTATCTTACTTGACCTTAAAATCCTGACACTGAAGCAAATCAGAAGAGGTGTGTGTATTTGTGGCATTTTGAAATTCTGAAACCATTTTTGTTATTTTTCCATAATACCTTCAAAGATTTCTGCAATTTTAATATTTGGAGGAGGTTGGTTTTATTTCCACTAGAACTCTGAGAATTAAAAATTCGATATTATTTTAATCACGTGACAGTGATTCATTTTTGAAGATACTCAGAGTGTAATAAATATGGGTGAAATAGAGGGATAATTTTCAAGATCAGAGAGCTGTTTACAATTTTGTACAATGCTGAAAGTACATTCATCTGTTTCCTAACCAAATGCTCAATGGGAAATGTTTATTACATGTTCCTGACTAAAACTTTTTGTAGGGGGTATGCCCATTGATGGCTCAAACAAAATCCTCAGGTATAAAGCAGTTAAAGGTGAGATTAGGAAAGGGGAAAAAAAATTGATTTTATAAAAGTAGAGAAAGAGAATAAGTTGTTTAATATAAAATGTCATAACTTATTTTTAGAAAAAGCTGTACTGTGCTGCTATATGTGCAAGAGATTTAAGTTAGAAAATTATATTTCAAAATATATTTAAACACTTTTCTACCTGGGCCACCCTTTATATAGATCATAATCATATGTTATATTACATTCCAAATCTTGTAAATGCAAACAGATGGCCATTTTACTATGATCAGGGCCTCTTTCAATTACTACACAGGAACTACATTAGAATTTATCTTCCTATATTCAAATGCAAGATTTATGACTTCAAATTGTTCTTTTCTTTTAAAATAAGGCTGTGTTTAGATCACTTAATATTTTCATGCTTATTAGACTTGAGTTGTATTTCCTCAAAAATGCATAAGTCGAAGTCCTAATCCTCAGTACCTATGCATGTGAACTTATTTGGAAATAAGTTCTTCTTAGATGCTATACTTAAGATGAAATCAGTAGATTGTACACTATTCCAATATGACCATGTTCTTATAGTAGGGGTAACTTGGACACAGAGACAGACCACATAAGGAGAATATCATATGAAGATGAGAGCAGAGAAGAGACTGCCAAAGACTATGAGCCAAAGAATCTGGGAGGAGGTGTGAAACAGATTCTCCTTCCATGCTCTCAGAAGGAAGAGCTTGCCAACACTGTGGTAATGAGCTTTCAGGCTCCAAAACTGTGAGAGGATGGATTACTATTGTTTCAGTCACCCAGTTTGTGTCACTTCTTATGGAAGTCTTAGGAAACTAACACAATGCTTGTAGGTATAGTTTGCATGTTTGTTTGTTTGCTTGTTATTCAAAAGCTGAGAATGTTTCAGATGCTGAGAAATGAGGCACACAGATTGGAAAAACTTATTTCACTCATTGGGCAGAACTTCAGCTGAAATGGAGAAATGTTTGCTTTGTGGTATACATCTTTTACTGTCTTCCCTGTTGCATTACATTCAATCTTTTAATTTGTAATGACAGTATTTTGTTCATGAACTTTAAGAAATTTGAATTAACTGTCAATTAGAGAATAAACAGATATTCCTTACAACTCATTTATCATTCACTCTTGTTTCCCTCCTCCCACTCTCTTTCCATTTTGCAGTTTACCCTTCATATTTCTTCGTGCATCAACAAGACTTTGGCAATGTGCTTCAGGAGAAATCAATCTCAGTGTCTCCCAGGCAGCTGGTCAATTTCTGCACTTGCTACCATTCTTTCCCAGGCCTTACATGTAGAATACGAAGTGGAGTTAGCAGAGAGGGTAGAAGGAAGCTGTGAATCTGATTCCAACTCTTTATTTGAAAGTCTTTTGGAATATGTAGGCAGAGCTTCCTGAATCTCTTAAGTCCTCCTCTGGACTCCTTCCTCTTCCATAGAGTGTAAGATCACACGCCCCAGCTCAGCCCTAGTCTGTTTTCTTCCATTGCCTTAGAGACCTGTTGGGTGATTCTGTATTAATAGTATTGTGCATATTTCCTGCTCCCAAGACAGAATGTAGATAATTAAATGTTTCTGTCATTATCCTTTATTTATATGGGATTGTAAATAGTGAATTAATAACTCCAAAGATTCCACTTATAATAAGGAGAAATCATATAAGAATTGATTTGTATCTTTTGCTATTGTTTTTATATCACTGTTTCTATTTTTGCTTTTCAGTCTCATGCAGGATGAGTCCAAGAAAAGAAAGAAAAAAATAATTGAAAATGGGAAAGTTTTCCCCTTTAAAGTCCTTGTTCACCAGTGCACCATTGTGGGCAGATTTCGATAGGCTTTCAGACAGATGTCCCTTATCTCCCCAAAGACAAAAAATTTCATAAACCAATAATACATTTTGATTTTCCCCTAAACTTACTGGACCAGCAAAATTGAACTATAAATTTCCCTAGAACTGCTTCTCAAGAGATTCCCAGTATTTCTGAATGGGAGAGAAATCAAAGAAAATGGCTCCTCTCTTCTCATATTTTGGCGTTTGAGCTATGAAGGAGTTTTCACCTCATTCTTCATCAAGCTTCAATCCCTCCGCTCCTGATTATATGGGGCCTCTGGGATTTTGCCTTAATGTGCATAACCACTATTGAGTTGAGGGAGGTAAACTTCACCTCAGAGTCCTCACAATCACAAGGAAAATGGAAGTAGATGTTCCCTTCTAAGAAGAAGTGGGGAGGAGGTCAGCATGTCTGCTCCGTGATTTTTCATTCTCAGGAATCCTACTGGAGTTACTTTCATGAAAAGGTCAGGACTCTTTGCTAGGATTAAAATTGTCCATATATTAGCATAAGTCTACTTCTCCACTTATCATTTACTTGTAAATTATGATATAGGTAAACCAAATTGGTTGTCACTCTCCAAACACACTATATTGTCATTTTAATTTAAAAAAAAATCAGATAGAATGTTTTAAATGGTAGATCCACTAGCAAATTTTCATTTTTCATCTCATGAGTAGTACATTTTTATAGCAGAAAATTAGAAAATGTGAAACAAAGGTACAGAGAAGGGGATTATTTAGGTCTTTTACACAAAGAATTGCTGAGCACATCTTTTTGGGTATTCTTTTTTTTCTTTTTCTTTTTTTTTTTTTTTTTGAGGTATTGGGGGCTGAACACAGGGGCATTCTACCTCCGAGCTCTACATCCAGCCCATTTTTTATTCTTTATTTTGAAATAGGGTCTCACTAGGTTGCAGAGGGCCTCATTAAGTAACTGAGGCTGGCCTCAAACCTAGATCCTTTGATCTCAGCCTCCCAAGTACTTGGATTACAAGTGTGCACCACCACTCCTAGCTTTGCTGGATATTCTTAAAGTATATTTTGTATATCATATATGCAAGAACCATGATCACATTGCAAATATGATTTTGTACATTATTTTTTCACATAGTGCATGAAAATCATTCTATATTGGTATATATTGACATTATAATAATAGCTCTGTATTTACTTAGCCAAACCTTTTTTTAATATTTCAGTTTTTAACTCTCATATGCAACACTGATATAAGCGTCCTTATATATTTATTTTTACATATTTATCCAAGTATTTCCTGATGAAAAATAACTTGGTGTGAAATTGTTTATTAAACATATCTGGACACTTTAACATTTCTGAAACATCTGAAGCTCTTGAAAGACTGCAGAAATTCAGCATCCACTCATAGGCATAAAACTGTCCATCTGCTCCTCACTAACTCTGGATATTAGCTCTAAGTTTAATATTTGCTTATAGAAAGAAGAATATATAATATCTTGTAGCTACTTTAATTTAAGCACAGCTATTTAACCAAATCAATATCATGAGTATCTTTAATTATAAGGGACAAGAGCAGAATCATATCCTTAGGTCTTTTCATACTTATCACAGACTTTAATCAATCCTACTAAAAAAATACCCTATTGTTTAAAACAGATAACAACAACAAAAAAAATTCCATTAACCTGAAGCTTGACTGATAGCCAAATTCATTTCAGTGAGATCAGCATGGAACATTTCTTGGTCTTTCACTGTGTTCTTGCATCTTTGTGCTTCAGAGACTTCTTGTTTTACATGAGTCTCATCCTTGGGACATGCTCAGTTGGAAAGAGAGTTATGATTAAAAGAAAACTTGTCCCCTCCACCTGGTTGGATGTCTACGTTTCCTGAAGATGTCTCTCTACCTTCTTTAATGATCTCTTCTTAGCAGGTGGAAGAGATCAAGGCTAAGCCATGCCACTGTGGAATTCAAGGAGCAGGATCTGTCAATATAATTGGCACCCTATCTGTCAGAGGACCTCTTAGGAATTGACAAGTAAGAGACATGTAATTACCAGGCACGATTTTTTCCTTGAAAGTAAAGTAGAACTTAATAAGCATAATGTCTGCAGAGTGCATAGACAGAACAGCTCTCCTTGTACCCTTCTGAGTATTTCACTGCCACTCACTACTCCAAGCATCTCATAATAGTGCAACCTCTCAAACAAGGATGAATGATTTATTACATTTTCAACTTGCCATAAGGTAGATTTGCCAGTTGAACCTCCCTATTGCTGAGTGGCAGTCATAAGTTTAACTTTGGGGGAGCAAACTGTGCTCTCAGACATTGTTTCTGGTCCTTGTGTTTCAAGGTATCTTTGGACTAAACCTTACTCTTAACCTTCTTAAAACTCTAAACAGGAAAAATAATAGAATACTTTGTTCTGGCTAGGAATAGACACTAACACATGTTAGCAATGTCTATTATATTATAAAAAGAAAATTTTATGTAAACAAGCAAATAATTCAAAATAGAATTGTAAGAGTACTAAAGTAATGAAATATCATATCAGATATAAGTTCCATTTCCTAGCTGTGTAGTGTTGAAAAGTTAGTTAACATTAATAATACAATCTCATCATGTGTAAAAAGTAATTATAATAACCTAAGAGTATATATATTTTTGTGTTGTAAATTACCTTTGCCTTGTGATAGTTGATTTCTATTTTACTTTTCAATATTATTTTCCTATAGGCCATATAGTCACATGATACAAAATCAAAAAAGTACAAAAGAAAAAGTATATAGTGAAAATTATATCTCACAGTCCTAAACTCTGGATGCTCGTTTCTGTCTTCTGGGCCATTAAATTTTATCACATCATTATATATTACTCCAGGGGTATTATATGAATGCATAAAGAATTAACTCTGAACATATGTTTACTCTGTTTATTCCTATTGTAAAAATATTAGGATACTAATCACATTTTGCATCATTTCATTTTTCCCACAATTATTATGCAGGCCTTTGTATATCAGGCCATAAAAAGCTCTTCTTCTGTTTTATATTGTTGCATAGTATTTTATGGTGGGATATCTTATAATTTAACCACTCCCCTTACAAGTTTTTAATATTTTAAGACATTTATGCTTGAGCTTATGCCTTATATTTGTGAACTATCATTTCATCTTTTTGCTCTTTTTTTCCTACTTAGTTATTATACTTTTTGTTATTAGAAAATCAATATTAAGAATATCAGATATAACAAGGATGTTTCCTTGATTTGTCATTTTTCTTTTGATTTTTGCTTATGGTAGGTTTTGAATATAAATGATGATCTATTAATCATTTTATGGATTGGGGTTTATTTTATATTTGTAAATTTTTACATATATAATTTTAATAAATCTATTTCACATGCATGAAATAGCAATATAAATTTATATACATATATATGTATACATGTATAGAATTCTTCCATAATAATCTTCAAAAAATTGATTTCTATTTTCTACACTAAGTCTACGGACCCCTATAACTATTTTGTTGTAAGGGAATCTGTCTCAGTCAACATTCTCACTGCTTAAATCCAAAATGACTGACCACACAACTTAAAGAAAGGAAGATTTATTTGCTTACAGTTTCTTGGAGATTCCAGGTTCAGTCCATATGAGGCCAGAGTCTATGACTCTCAGGGTACAACAGGGGGAAGCAGAGAGAGGGAGCACACAAGGTTCTGCTTGTCACATAACAGAGGCCAGAATTAGAGAGATCAAGGGGAAGGAGAGAAACTGATATAATTCCCAAGGACACATACCCAGGGAACCCCTCCTTAGCAAACAAGCCCTGCTTCCAACATTGCTACCTTGTTTTTGTGAGGGCTAAGGAAACATTCTAAATCCAAACCATTATAGAATCCAATTTTGTATTCCCAGATAGCCACTCAGCTATCCCAATGCTATTAAAGGAATGTTGACTGAGGTTCCAGATCTCTTAGGAGCAACTGGATTTACCTCTCACTTGGTTAATTTAATCAGTTTTTCTCTCTACGTTCAGAGAGCAGCGCCTTCTTCCAACTATTGACATATTTATACTGCTGCTCAATTGATCTCTAGAATACAAATATGGCTCTTCTCTGTTTGAAATATGTCAATAGTTCCACAACACATATAGGGTAAAGTTTTAATTTTTTAATGATATTCTCCTCCTTGTGCCACCTGTTAAATTATTCCTCGATACTGCATTTTTCATTTTAAAATTTAGGAAACTTAATTATATACATATCTTCCTAAGAATATATGCTCCATTAACAGAAGTATAAAGCCTTACCTAGAACATTTGAATGTGCAACATATAGGTACTAAGAGATACCTTATTAAAGTTATCTCTCTTACGAACAACTTATCTAATGCCTTTGATGCAATTATTTCAGCAAAACTCTCTAAGCATTACATTCTACATCTGCATAAAGGGCATTCATGCCTGCCTCATACCCATCTTATAAGGAAGAATATTAACTAAAATATTTATGTACGGCTTTGTAGTACTAAATTAACCACTATAAGTTCCAGAAACATACACAGAGATTTAACGAGAAATTGTAGCACCTTCACTTTAACTTTTAATATCTCCTACTTATATGGAGTGTAATATTTCTTTGTCTCCAAGTATTATACAACACTGAAAAAAAGAAGCACATCTCAGATAAGATAGATATGCAAATATCCTCAGATAATGGAAACTTAATAGTTTCTTGAATGGCCATGGAATCTGAATAACCATGGATACATAGCAATTACAAATCAGACATTCTGAATGTAAAGTCTGAATTTAACTTTCCACACTGCTGCTTTGAGGCAATCTCGGGGAGATGGTACCTAGGTTTTGTCTGCAGGTTACCCAGATGCCATTCCTTCTTTAGATGGAGAAGTGGGGATTCTGAAGCATTTTGCCTTTTTATTTCATCTGTGTATAGTTTTAATTGAATGACAGTAGACCACAGAACCCCTTTGCTCTAGGACAGATAGCCACATGTCCCTGCCAGCATGCCTGAGAGCACATGCCATTGCCAAGGAACATAGACTGCAGGGGAATTTCATGGTCTATTATTCCAGGCACTCCTACTCAAAGGACTGTCATCTTCTGGGTCTTGGTCTGGGTTCCGCTGCTACTCACAGCTACTGATTAGAGAAAAACTCCACAGTGCACCAAATTCTCTCGATATCTATGTATCTCTAGTAAGAGGAAAATGTTCCAGTAATTGAACTACTACAGTCTGTTCATTCCAATTGCCACCTGGCATCACACTTGACTGACATATGCAGGAAAACTATCCAACTAGAGGGGCCCACCCAGGCTTGATTCCTGCTACAACATAATCACTAAGCCAAATAATGAGCTCAGAGGGGAAGGGGAAGTAGAATAGGTGCCAAATTGTTGTTCTACCTTCTTATTAATTACTGTTAATCCTTTACGTGTGTGTGTGTGTGTGTGTGTGTGTGTGTTTGTGTGTGTGTGTTTGTACTAGGAACTTAGGGACATTCTGTCTCAGGTGAACCCCCCCAGCTCTATTTTATTTTTTATTTTGAGATAGAGTTAAGTGGCAAAGGGTCTTGCTAAGTTGCTAAGGCTAGCTGAGAACCTGCAATCTTGTTTCAGCTTCTGAATTACTAGGATTACAAGAATGTGCTACCACACCCAGTAATCCTTTACTTTTAAAACAATACTAAAATACAAATTTTAAATCTTCCTCTTTTAGCATTAGCACTTTATTTTTATCAAATTTTATTACTTGCCTAGTTAGAACTTATCAATAATTCTCCATTGCAATTAGAATAAATTGAAAAATCCTCACCATGACTATTTTCCTTAAGTGGTCTGATCTTATAATGAGCACTTGTTACCTTGTTCTTACTCCAGCACTACTTGTTTTCTCCCTTTTTCTTGAATGTTCTGAGAGTGTTTATTATTCTTGCTACCACTAGCACCTGCTTCCTGCCCTACCTTGGAACTTCTCTCACATTTTAGGACTGGGCCCAAATTTGATCTGAACTTTCTTTGGTTACTCTAAAACAGATCGCCTCCTCAGGCCCCCAATTGTTCTCTGTCTCTTTTCCCATATTCCATGTCTGTAATGACAATGATCACCCCCCCAAAACACACACACACACACACACACACACACACACACACACACACACACACGCAAATAGAAGCACTACAAAAGCAAGAACCCGATCTTTCTGATTCCTTTTATGAGAACAGCAATAAGCGCATAGTGGGCACTCGATAAATACTAAACCAATGAAGTCAATGCATTAGTAACAAATATTTTTAAATATTCTTCTTAAATATTTACTTTCAACAAATCAAAATGGGTAAGCACAGGGTAATGATGTTTGAGAAGGAGAGAAGGGATGCCTAAAGTAGCACAGAGCCTAGTGGTTACAGCCACAACAGCTATTTCATTGCTGGGTCAATCAATTGACTTCTCACTTCTCTCTATACCTTCCAGTACTCCCTATCAGAAAGTCAATAACCAAGATACGTTTGTGAGAAATGAAGTGCATTAATATAAGACTTATTTTTTTCAGGAGTATAGTTGTTTATTATAATTATCTAGTATTGTGTCCTGTCCATAACTGCACATAATTTTATATATAACTAGAAGCACAAGAGCTTTGTTTAAACAGTATCACCATAGACAAGCGGCTAATGTACTGGGCAATAATGTTATGATGGCTATGACATAACCAGGACATAGAATTTTTTTCAGCTCACTCATGATCTTATGGGAGCATGTTTGTATTCTCCATCATTGAAATGCCATTATGCAAACTATGACTGTAATATGCCAATCTTACTATATTTTGAGTATGATAATATAGCTTACTTTTTCAACAATATTGATCTGTTCAGTTGTCCAAATTATATCAAACATTAAATAGACCATTTCAAAAAAGAATATTTGAAATTTTTTTCGGAATACAGTCACTGCAGTCACATTCAAGTATTGCTTTAAATAATATTTATTGCAGAGTTAATATATACCATGTTCTATTCTAGATAGTTATGTAAGTGAAAAATGCATATGAGATAGATGATAGGAGGTAGATTAGAGTTTGAATTGAAAATGTCCCCCAGACTTTACATGCTAGAGATAGCCATGTTGGAGGTAGGACTTGGTTACTGGGAAGTGGACCCAGCTGGAGGTGTGGTGGCTGAGGACAGTCCTTTCCCAGGCTGGCTGCTGGAGCTTCCTGCTCGGCTTTCTCCTCCTCAGCCAAGAGCTGATAACAATTTCTCTCCTCTTTTCTGCTTCCTGCCATTATGCCCTGAGGATCTGCAGCCTTAGATCCTGCTTGGAAGTTGATCTAATATAAACTGAAATCTCTGATACCATGAGCAAATAAATCCTCCTTCCTCTGAGATTGTGCATATCAAGGGTTTGAGTCACAGTAGTAATAATGCTAACTGAAACAAGACTTATTTTTAAATATATGAGCATGCCAAAAATCATTGCACTAAAAAAGAACATAATTTTAAAAACAAAATTTCAAAAATCCAGAGATATTTCTTTTCTAATACTGATCACACTATGTTTTCATTGTACAGTATCACAAACCATAACCAATATTTTAGTTCCAAGGGTGAAACAGAGTTCTATTCCTCCAAATAATGTCTTTTGTTTCTATGATTTCAAAAGTAGATTTATGTTTTCAAATTAAATGTAACAAGCCAATGAGCCTTTAATGCAGTCCTATAGATGCCAGAAAGAAAATAGAAATTGACACATTCATGGCTGAAAAGTAGAGTTCTCCATCTGTTTGAGAAACTCTTTTTCCACTTCAAACATTCAAGTATATGTTCACTTCAGGGTGATACACACAGACTGAGTGCAGAGAACACTAGGGAGCATTGAGTCAAAAAGTAGCTCAGTAAGCCGGGTGTGGTGATGCACACTTGTAATCTCATTACTTAGGAGGCTAAGACCAAAGGATCTGGGTTCTCAGCCAGCCTCAGCTACTTAGTGAGACCCTCTGTAACTTAGTGAGGTCCTGTTTCAAAATAAAAAATATAAAAAAATGACTAGGGGTGTAGCTCAGAGGTAGAATGTCCTTGGGTTCAATCCCCAGCACTGCAAAAAAAAAAAAAAAAAAAAAAAGTAGCTCAGTGAAGAAGGAGCCATGATTCTGTCAATGATCCCAGATGATTTCTCTCTCCAGAATGGTGCTAGCTGCTTATTCATCACACCGAGCTGTCTTTGTTCCTCTGAAGGGGTATATATGTGCGAACTATGACATTTGGTGTATGCCTGAGGAAGAATTCCAATAGTTGACAGAGTAAGTCACCAAAACAATGCTAGATGTAAAATCATGAGTTGTAGGTTCAAATCTAGATCTAGTCATTATTAGATAAGTGGCTCAGAGCAAAAGATTTAATTTCTCTAAAAACTAGTCTGCCTCTCTCTATATATACATGTGTGTGTGTGTGTGTGTGTGTGTGTCCATATAGTCTTCATATATATTTTTTTTCTTATTTTAGCTATATGTGTTGTCTATTGTAGGTTTTCCATAAGTATAAATGGGATTTTTTATTCCCCAAATTGTGATAATATTATTTTTGGACATTCTGACATGTGAGAACACAGCAAAAAGATGACTTTCCATGAATCAATAAATGGGTTCTCATGAGACACCAAATTGGTTGGTGGCTTGATGGACTTTCCAATTTCTAGAACATGAGAATTTTATTTTATTTATAAGCAAAATATTTAATCCCATTACTCTTATCATTTTCATTGTTTCATAAAATATATAAATAACATGACTATGTGGCCAAAGCTGTGTAACAGTTTGAAGATTAGAAAATACCTACTCTTCAGTTATGTCACAGGTAAACATTACAGACCAATGAATGGAAAAGCAATGTTGAAGCATGTAGCACATGTGATTTTGGCTGGATTAATTCAGAAGAGATGATTTAGACATGTTTCCTGAGAAGTAGTCACCTATAAATTAGGATTAGAAGATAGAAATATGAAAAAAGCTTAGAAGAAAGGGAGAATGTTGAAATATGTATTTGTAGTCTTCTGTGTTTTAGTGGCAAATGTATGGATAGTGTGTAGAATAAGAAGAAAGACAAAGATTAGACAATTAATTTATTAGTCAGCTTTTTCATTACTAATACCCTAGCTTACAGAAATTGGTGCATATTTCTTGCTCACTCACTGAAATCCATGGTTGACCTAAGCTCTGCGGGTCATTTATGAGTTCAGTCAGACCTACTTTAGTTTCCTGTATCTTCTCATTCCAGGATCCAGAATAAAGAAGAGTCCATAATTTTGGAAAGTCTTCTCTCATGCTGGGGAATAAAAGCAAGAGAGACATAGTCAAATCACACAAACACAAACTTTCTGTTCAGTTGTGGCAAAAGTCCCATCCCATTGATTATAGCCAAAGGCACTGTAGCAGAGGTAGATAAACACAAATGACCAGGGAAATCAAATATAATGAACAGAGATGATCCCTCACAAAATAAGAGAGTGATTGGGAATGATATCCTTTTCAAAACAACTTTTCTGATACACAATTACTTATTGCTCCTCTTATTCTCATAAACTTTTATTTGTACATTTTATTCTTGTTAATAATTGTGATTATTATATATTCTGATGATACTGTCATAGCAGTAAACATAGTACTTCCAAACGACTTTTTAGTACCTCATCTTTTAGTAAACTAACTCTTAAATTAGTGATCAAATACTGAAGTCTAACACATGGAGAAACTAACACAAACAAGAAAAAAGGCACTCTGAGGGAACAGAGTGTCAATATTTAAAAAGTTTTTTTAAAAATTAATCTTCTCAAAGAGTAAATACAAAAGACAGGTTGCCCCCCCCCCAAAAGGAACATACAGTGCAAAAAAGAGCTCTTAAAATAGATGTTATTTAAATATTTGCTAAAGTAATGTAATGACAAAGTACATATTCAACTCAAAATTAAATATTACCATTTTGTATATTTGAAAAGAAATAAAAACTCTCAAAAAGTTAGAAATAGAGGGATTTGTCTCAAGAAGCTCTTATACAGAGCTTCTAGGAAAAATAAAAACAAGAACTTGCAACTAAAATTACAACTTGACTTCCAGGAAGATGGCTACTGAGGGAAGTAGCTCATCTCAGTCATGCTGACACTCAAAACCAAATAACCTTGAGGGCAGCTTCTTGATAAGAGGGAAAAAAGCCATAAAAAAATTGAACAAAGCAACAAAAAATTGAAAGGCTGCAGAAATAAAGCCAGAAGACAGAACACCTTCCCTGGAAATGACTGAGGCCTTGGGAGTGGCAGCAGCACCATCTTGCCTAACCATGCTGGCACTACTGGCACTGTAGCCACCACCAGAGACTCCCAGCAAAGAAACCAATGACTTCTGCAGAAAAGCAGTAAAAAACTCAACACAAAAAAAGAAAGTTGAAAAGTGGTAGAACCAGAACTAAAAAATAAAATAAAATAAAGTACTATATAAACTCTCCACATGTCTTGTGGAGATGGGGATGTATGTAGGTTCCCTAGGGATAGAGCCTGGTGATGCCATTTTAGCCAGGCAGCGCTGGAGCTGGCAGCTGCCACGCCACAGATTCCAGAGACCTCCAAGAAGAAACTGGATTGTCGTGAGACTGCTGACTACAGACTATCAGTAAAAGTGGTTGGAATTTCACTCCACATTCGACATGTACCCAGCTGAATCCAGACACAGCAGCTGCAGCGAAACCCATTTCTTTCAGCAGCAATCTGGAACAGTGAACAGCACCCATTAGGACTGTAAGTTAACCAACCATTCCAGTGAGATAAAACCATGTCTGGACACAGGGACTTGTGTGGCAAGAAAAGATACTTGCAGGGTTCTGAAACTTCGCAAATGACCCCTGCAGAGGTGGAGGTGGAGACTAATATGAGACACAGCAGAAATATGATATAGCCCCTAGAGGCAAGAGGTAGGGAACAGCAACCAGCAGTTTGAGGAGCCCTTGTAGGGTCCCTTGGGTTTACCCTGGAATATCGTTTCCTGGTGTCTAGGGGAAATAGTTCAGCCTACTGAGTTGCAGGCTTCAAAAGCAATGAACTTGTGCCTGGCTGTGTTTTGGCACTACAAGCATTAGCACAATCACCAGAGGGTGGAAAAAATATAACATGAAAAGGGAGACTGAAAACAAGCAGCAACACTTATATCCAAAAAAGCAGACTCTAAACTAGAACACATTGGAAGAGACGAAGTGGGGGCACTGCTTATTAATAAAAGGAACAACCCAGCAAGAAAATACAATGATAGTAAACATTTTTGCCCCAAATATGGGTGCACCCACATATTTAAAACAAACTCTTTGGTACATTAGGTTTCAAATAGACCCAAATATAATAATATTGGAAACTTCAAAACACCACTCACTCCACTAGATTGATCTTCCAGACAAAAGATGAGTAAAGACTCTTCAAACCTAAAGAACACCATTAACCAAATGGACATAGTAGATATATACAGAATATTTCAACCAGCAACAGTGGATTACACATTCTTCAAAATAGACCATATTCTGGGACACAAAGACAGCACCAGAAAACTCAAAAGTTGTAACATAAGTCCCTTCATCCTTTTATATCACAATGCAATGAAAGTAGAAATCAACAAACGGAGACTGAATGATACACACTTTTTTTTTTTTTGTGGTACTGGGGATTGAACTCAGGGGCATTCTACCTCTGAGCTATACCCCCAGCCCTATTTTTTCTTCTTTATTTTGAAACAGGGTCTCACTAAGTTGCGGAGTGCCTCACTAGGTAGCTGAGGCTGGCCGCGAACCCAGATGCTCCGGTCTCAGCCTCCCGAATGCTGGGATTACAAGCGTGTGCCACCATGCCTGACTTGAATGATACACTCTTGAATGAGAAATGGATCATAAGAGAAATAAAGAGAGAAATAAAAAATTTCTAGAATTAAACAAAAAGAGATACACCATGTATCAAAATCTATGGGACACTTTGAAGGTGGTGGTTAAGAGGAAAATCTATAGCACTGAGTGCCTATGCAAGAAAAACAGAGAGAAACCAGATTACCTAATGACACACCTCAAGGACCTAGAAAAACAGGAACAGTCTAATCCAAAAGCCAGCAGAAGGCAGGAAATAATTAAAATCAGACAATAAATAAATGAAATGGAAAATAAAAAACAATACATAGGATCAACAAATCAAAAAACTGGTTCTTTGAAAAGATTAACAAAATTGAACAACCCCTAGAGAACCTAAACAAAATAGAGAATCAATCCAAATTATTATAATCAGAAATGAAAAAGGAGACATCACTACAGACAGTGGGGAAATTCAGAGGGAAATCAGAAAATTAATATTTCAATAAACTGAAAAACATGGAAGAAATCGACATATTTCTAAACACATAAAACCTACCTAAATTGAAACAAGAGGATATAGAAAAACTAGACTGATCAATAGCAAGCAAAAAAATAGAACCAGCAATAAAAATTCTGCCATCAAAGAAAAGCCCAGGTCCAGATGGGTTTTCAGTTGAATTCTACAAAACCTTTACAGAAAAACTAGTCCCAATACTTCACAAGTTATTACATGAAATCAAAAGAGATGAAATTCTTCCAAACTTGTTCTATGAAGCCAGTACCATATTCCTACCAAAACCAAATAAAGATAACTCAAAAAAAGTTACAGACCAATATCATTGGTAAATATAGATGCAAAAATTCTAAACAAAATAATAGCCATGTGCATTCAAAACCACATCACAAAAATTGTACACCATTATGAAGTTGGTTTTATTCCAGGAAAGCAAGGCTGCTTCAACATATGCAAATCAATACATGTTATTCACCACCTAAATAGAACTATGAACAAAAACTCGCATGATCATATCAATAGATGCTGAAAAAGCATTTGATAAAATCCACACCCATTCATGTTAAAAACATTGCAGAAAACTGGAAGAGAAGGAACATATCTCAACATCATTAAGTCAGTATATAATAAGCCCAAAGCTTATTTTTAAAGGAATTCCCTTTAAAATCAGGAAAAAGTCAGGGTGCCCATTACCACTGTTCCTTTTCAATATAGTTCCAAGACTCTGATCAGAGTAATAATATAAGAGAAGGATATAAAAGGAATTCAAAGAGTAATATAAGAAGTAAATTTACCTTTATTTCAAGATGACATGATTCTTTATCTAGAAGACCCAAAAAGTTCAACCAAAAGACAACTAGAACTGATTAACAAATTTAGCAAAGTACCGAGATATAAAATCACTCTAAAAAAATCAGTAGTTTTCTATATGAGAAACATGAGCCGGGCGTGGTGGCGCACGCTTGTAATCCCAGCATTTGGGAGGCTGAGACCAGAGGATCCGGGTTTGTGGCCAGCCTCAGCTACCTAGTGAGACACTCCGCAACTTAGTGAGACTTGGTTTCAAAATAAAGAATAAAAAATAGGGCTGGGGGTGTAGCTCGGAGGTAGAATGCCCCTGAGTTCAATCCCCAGTACCGAAAAAAAAAAAAAAAAAAAAAAAAAAAAAAAAAAAAAAGAAACATGAATCCATGGAGAAAGAAATCCAGAAAGTAATTCCTTTCATGATAATCTCAAAACCAATAAAATACCTAGGAACAAACCTAACCAACGAGGTAAAATACCTCTACACCTAAAATTATAAAACACTAAAGAATGAAATCGAAGATCTTGGAAGATGGAAAAATCTCCGTTGGATAGGCAGAATAAATATAAAAATGGCCATTCTATCAAAAGTGATCTACAGAATCAATGTAATTTCTATCAAAATACCAATGTCATTCTTCATTCACCTAGAAAAATCGGTCATAAATTTTATATGAAGAAACAAAAGACCCAGAATTGCCAAAGCAAATCTCAGCAATAAGACCCATGCAGGAGGTATTACAATTCCTGACTTCAAGTGATACTATAGAGTTATAGTAATTAAGACAGCATGATATTGGCACAAAAATGGGCACATAAATCAATGGAACAGAATAGAAGATACAGAAACAAATCCACACACTTATAATCAATTGATCTTTGACAAAGAGTCCAAACACATACACTGGAGAAAAGATAGCCTTTTCAAAAAATGGTGTTGGGAAAGATGGTTACCAATTTGTAGAAAAATGGAACTAAAATCCATATCTCTCACCCTTCCAAGGAGTCAATTCAAGATGAATCAAAGACCTGGGAGTTAGACCAGAGACTGTGAAGCTACTAGAGGAGGGCATAGATTCAACACTCCAACATATAGGCACAGGTAGAAACTTCCCCAGCAATAACCCAAAGCTCAGGAAACTAAAATAAGAATTAACGAGTGGGATGGCATTAAACTAAGATGTTTCTGCACATCAAAGGAAACCATCAAGGGTTTAATGAGATAGCCTACGAAATGGGAGAAGATCTTTACCAGCTATCCCTCTGACAGAAGATTAATATCTAGAATGCACAAAGATCATAAAAGTCTTTACACTAGAAAAACAAACAACCCAATCAAGAAATGGGCAACTGAATTGAATAGACACTTCACAAAAGAAGAGATACAAATAGCCAATAGATACATGAGAAAATATTCAACATCATTAGTAATTAGAGAGAGGCAAATCAAAACTACATTGAGAATCTATCTAACCCCAATCAGAATGGAAATCATCAAGAAGCCAAATAATAATAATTGCTGGTGAGGATTTGGGGAAATAGGAACTCTTCTACACTGTTGGGATTGCACACTAGTTCAGCCACTATGGAGATCAGTGTGGAGATTCCTTAGAAAATTGGTAATGGATCCACCATATGATTTGGCTATACCCCTCCTGGGTATCTTTTCAAAGACGTTAAAACCAGAGAACTACAGTAATATATGCATACTCATGTTCATAGCAGCTCAATTCACAATAGCCAAATTATGGAACCAACCCAGGTGTCCATCAACAGATGAATGGGTTATAAAACTATGGGAAATACACAAAATGGGATTCTACTCATGAATAAAGAAGAATAAAGTAATGCCATGTGTAAGAAAATAGAAGGACCTGGAGGATATTATGCTAGGTGAGACTAGCCAGTCAAAGAAAGTGAAGGGACATAAGTTTTCTTTAATATACATACACTAGGGAGCAACTGGGATACGAGAGATATTCCAGATAATGAAAGAGAAACCTCAGTGGAGCCAGGGAAGTGGTCTAAGGGAATGAGAGGTGAAAGACTGAGGTTTATTATTGGAAATACTAACATCAACTGGGTGTACATATGTGGAAATTCCAATGTCAATCTCAGTACTCTGTATGGGAAGGAGGGGAGATGCGGAGGTGGGAGGACACCAAGTGCTATATGTATGTATGTCATCATCATCATGATTTACATTATGATGTGAGACCATAATGCACCAATAAAAGCATGTAAAAAATTAACACTTAATGGCAAAAGACTGTGCTTCTGTCTAATTTTGGGAATAAGGAAGGATGTCTGCTCTTGGCACTCTTATTTTACATTGAGTTAGAAGTTGTAGCCCATGCAATAAAGAAATAAAGTGAATAAAATCATTAGGTCAAGAAAGAAGTAAACTTGTCTCTTGCTACAGGCATGTTTATGTACATAGAAAATCTTTAAAAAATACATAAAAATGTCCCAGAAATAATGTTATGGAAAGATAGATAGACTAGTAATGAGCATATGAACAATGACACCAAAACCCACAAAACTATTGATTATAAATATAAAGAATTTTTTGATACCCCAATAAATTTTTGTATACCCAGGCAAAATTGCATATACAAAAAGATAAAGAAAGTAAAATAGCTGAGACAATTTTTAATAAAAATGAAATTTGGGGAGTCAGTCTACCCAGTTTTAAGACTTACTATATTATATATAAACAGTGATAATGACTGTGGTGTAGGAAGAGGAATAAGTATATAGGGTCATAGAACTTAGGAAGAGACAAAGGTGCAAGAACAACTCAATGGAAGAAAAACAGCCTCTACAATAAATGTGCTGGAGCAACTGGATGTCTCCTTAGAAAAAATAAATAAATCTTGAGCATGTCAGTCGGAACCTGTTGGTTGATGGTGTTATTGAAATCATCTATGTCATTGCTGATTTTCTTTCTAGTCAGTTTACCGATTGAGAGAAGACCATTAAAGTCTTCAAACATAGTCATAGATATCTCTATTTCTTCTTTCTTATCCATTAATTTTTGCTTTCGTTTAGATACATATTTAGAATTACTAAGTTTTCTTGGTATATTAACTTATTATTATATAATGTTCCTCTATGACTCTGATAATTTTCTCTATTCTGAAGGCTGACATTAATAGCTACCCCTACTTTGTATTAATGTTTGCATTATAAGTCTTTTTTCTATCTTTTCTTTCAACCTGCTTATACCATTATATTTGAAGTGAGCTTCTTGTTAGACAGTGTATAATTAGGTAAAGTTTATAATCCACCATGCTTATTTATGACTTTTAAGTGATATGTTTAGACTATGTATGTTTAGTGTAATATTTAGTGTAACAATCTATAAATTACAGATTGCATCTGACATTTTAATTTTGTTTTGTTGTTGTCTCTAACTTTTCTTTCCTTGTGTAATTTTTCCTGCCTTCCTTTGGGTTACTTGAGCATTTTTCTGTAGTGTTTGAGAGCATCTCTTTGTATAGACTTTTAATTATTGTTATAGGTATCCCTTTCCATATGCATAACTTGTCATGGTATACTAGTGACAACATTTTAGCAGTCCTAGTGAAATGCAGAAAGCCTGTCCTTGTTTATGCTCTTTAATTCTCTCCATTGATAATATCATTATCTTGAATACTCCTTCATATACATTCATGACAACATCAAATGTTGCTATAATTTCCATTCATAATTAAGAAAATTCAAGAGTAGAATAAAAATGTATTTACTTTTTCCCCTCATCTTGATCTCACTGGACTCTTTCATTTATTATTTTCCTTTCTCTTTAGACAATTTCCTTTAGTCACTCCTTTTAGGTAAGGTGTGTGTGTGTGTGTGTGTGTGTGTTTTACTGGGGATTGATCCCAGAGGTTTCTACCCCCAGCCCTATTTTATTTTTTATTTTGAAACAGGGTCTCACTAAGTTGCTGAGAGCCTATCCAAACTGGGGAGGTTGGCCTTGAACATTCAATTCTGTCTCAGCTTCCCAAGTACTAGGATTATGGGTGTGTACCACCACACCCATATAGGCAAAGCTTGTAGACAACAAAATTTATTAGTTTTCTTTCATGTGAAAATGGCTTTCACTGTCATTTCTGAAGAGTATTTCTATTGAATGTAGAACTCTGAGTTGGCAATTATTTACAGCATTTGAAAATGTATCATTTCACTCTGGCTTCTATGATTTTTATTGAAAAAGAGATTATCCTTTGAATGTTTTCTTCCCAAGATGAGTCAGGTATCTTTTATTCCTCTTAATTTTTTATACACTTATTAATGTGTTAAACTCTCACATCATAATGTAGTTTGTAGCAATAGTAGCATACATGCACATAGCAGTTGATGAGCTTTCTCCTAACTATCCCCCTTTTCTCCCCCGTTTCCCATACAGGATATTATTGCAGACTCTCGCTACTTGCTCCATAGGCCTGCCATGAAAATAGATGCTCCAGGCAGCTACTGAAAAGTTGTCTTCTTGCATGAAAATGACTTGGAATCAGATACAATAATTTGGAGTACATTATATTTAATAACTGTACTGATATGTGAGGTGGTTAGCTGACAACTCTTCCTGCAGCCAGTGCCTTTCTTTTATTAAAAGTTTAAACAAAGCATCATAAAAAAATAATTGAACAGAAAAGAAGTCACAAGTTAAGTTTAGGGTTACAAATTGAGTTTAGGGAAAGGCAATCATGAGCTAAGTTTAGGGAATGGCAATCACAAGTTAAGTTTAGGGAGTAGCAATTGCAGGCTAGGTATGGGGAGGAGCAAAGTAAACATTTCAGGTGGAATAGGAGGTCATCAAAGTCCACCTTTTGGTGACATCTGGTCCAAGGAAGTTTGTCTACTTGTGGACAATTTCCACTTAACATGTACTGTGTACATAGTTAAGCTGGTCTGAACTGGTGATCTCATCATGTGGGCTAAGATGGCTCCCAAAATCTCCACCCCAACACATTTCGAGTTATACCCCCAGCCCCATTTTTTTAATTTTAAGTTTGAAACGGAATCTCACTAGGTTGATGAGAGTCTCACTACTTGCTGATGCTGCTTCAAACTTGTGATCCTCCTGTCTCAGCCTCTCAAGTACTGAGATCAGAGGTTTGTGCCACCATGCCTAGCAAAAGAAAAAATATTTTAAGAATAATAAGAGAATCTTTAGGAAACGCAAAGCTCCATATTCCCTCTTTTTTATTTTAAAAGAGATTTTTGAATTGGTGTTAATAATATAATTTGCTTTTAGCTAATGGTTGATAGAGCATTATTTAGGTTATTATGTTATAAGTTGTATATCTGTAATGTTAATAAGCAACAACTATAAGGAGAATATAAAATAACACTGTTAGGGACAAAACAGATTTAATTTGTATAATAGTTTTGATAATATCTGATGATGGAAACAAATTTTTATTTAGATTTGACTTTTTATATATAATTATTATTGATATTCAAACTTAATTAGAGCAGCATGGTTTGGAATGCCAAACATTTGGTGGGATTGCAGATTAGTGCAACCACATTGGAGAACAGTATTGAAAATCCTCAGACAAATGTGAATGAATGTACCATAGGATCCAGCAATCACACTTCTGAATATCTACCCAAAAGAATGAAAATGAAACTATCAGACCAATGTATATGTATCTATGTTTATAGCTGCACAATTCACAATTGCCAAACTGTGGAATCATTTAAGATGTCCTTCAAGAGATGAATGGAAGCATAAAGAAGAACAAAATCATGTCATTTGCAGGAAAATGGAGGGACCTGGAAAACATTATGCTAAATGAGATTAGTCAGTCACAAAAAGTAAAAAATCAGATGCTCTCTCTAATATGTGGAAGCGAGGGAGAAAGTGGGTCAAAGAAGGGACTCTAGATGAAGAAAGAGAAATCTTAGATGAGCAAAGAAGGTGACCTAACTGAAGGTGATAGGGAGGAGAAAGAGAAGTACCCTAATGCACATGACATACATTCACAAACATATGAGGGGTGAAGGAATAGGGTGGGAAATAGGGAAGGGTTAAATGAGTGCTGTGTGCATGTATGACTCAACCAGCTTGTACCTAACAAAGATGTGTGATTACAATGCACCAATAAAAAAGATATATTTATTTAAAAATGGTCATAATACAATTAATTATACATAAATATAAATCTTAAAAATATATTACTATTAATATTTTTAGAGGACATCAACTTGGCAAACTATTCCTCCCAAGCTCAGTATATTAGAAGCTATTTAGGAAAATAAATTATGTTTAATTTATTGTAATCCTAGCATTTGGGAGGATGAGACCAGAGGATCTGGGTTCACGGCCAGCCTCAGTTACCTAGTGAGGCACTCCACAACTTAGTGAGACCCTGTTTCAAAATAAAGAAGTAATAATTAGCATCATGGTTATATCATATTAATAACCCTTACTATTAGAATGAAATTTTAATTTACTGCTTAGCAAGACAAACATAATTATAGCTTTATGTAGTTTTACAGCATTGACAAAAATTTAAAGAATAGCTCTAAACTTTTTATAAGTTTAGAGAACAGTGCTAATGATGAGAAACAGGCTTATTATCTGATGACATCTAGTCAAAGCAAAACAAATGTAAACTTGGTCTAAAATGATGGATTTCACATGATATTAAACATTAAACATAATGTATACTGTATAAAAAGGTCACTTATTGGTTATCTTGCATGTCTATAAAACCCATCTATTTAATGTTATAAGCTTCTATGAAATCTCTTGGTAAATCTCCGATGCACAGCACATGTAGCCCTCAGATGTATACATATCTATAGTGACAGATATATAGGGTGCTAAATCTATATTAACCTAAAGTAATAGTTGTTTATTTTTGTTAGAGAGATGACTAGACATTAGCAGATGGGTTTAACTGGAACAGACTGGAATTTACCTACAGATCTCTGCTCACTCTGATCTCTCCTATGTAAATGGGCAAAAACAGCATAGGACCTCCCAGTCTGTACCATTTTAATAGACTGTAAAATACAGACATTTAAATTCTGATTTGCTAGCTGGGCATGGTGGTGCGCCCTTGTAATCCCAGCATTTGGGAGGCTGAGACTAGAGGATCTGGGTTCGCGGCCAGCCTCAGCTACCAAGTAGGCACTCCACAACTTAGTGAGACCCTGTTTCAAAATAAATAATAAAAAATAGGGCTGTAGGTGTGGCTCGGAGGTAGAATGTCCCTGAGTTCAATCCCCAGTACCACAAAAGAAAACAACAAAAAACCCCTCTGATTTTCTAAAATGTAGTGTTCAGAGGTCTAACCAAGAGATTATCTTGATAAAGACGTGAAATCTTTATCTAAGCTAGTTTTTTAGTAAATTGTTATCTAGAGCAAGAAAGAAACCTTTTGTTTTAAGAAAACACAAAAAAATTGCCTTAACAAAATGTGAAAAAAATGCATTAGGCTAGTATTTTGTAAAATTTTACCAAGAACAGATCAATATCTTAAGAAAACCTAAATGTTTTAAACATAAATTTAAAGCATTAAATGTGATTTTCAGAAAACTCTTTAAATATTTTTTTAATTTTAACTAATCTTAATTACATAAAATTTTTTTTTAGTCTCATCCTTTGCAATTTATTTCTAATTTCCTCAACCATCTTCACCTACTCAACTTTCTAATTTTGTACTTATCTTTCTCTTTCCTTATGGGATAACTCAATCTCTTAGAAGAGAATCCTACATGTAATATCTTTTCTCATCTAAATGCATTTTCTTTTGGAGGAGCCCAAGATGGCATCTGAGTGAAACACCTCTCCTCAGGTGCTGTAGAGCTCAAATCAAACCTGCCATAAAAGCAGTTTCTTCATAGAAGAAAAAAAAGGAACAAAAAAGTGAATGAAGCAATGAAAATTGAAGTGCAACTGAACAGAACCCAGAAAGCTGACCAGGAAAGGCAAAGGAGCTGGACTGCACAGCAGCGGCACATGCAGTGGAGCAACAGCCACCATTGAGCCAGCCTCCCAGCACGGGGTATACTAGCACTGAGATATATAAGACTTCCTGCATACCAAGTGAACAGATGTAGAGTAAGGGACTCCACAACTGCACACCCTAATCAGGCAGCATATCCCCACACAATCAACAGTGACCAGAACATCTTGGATGACCAGCTTAAGCCCACAGTGGGGACAACCCAGCTCACATTTCCCTCCAGAGCCAGAGCAGTGATCAATTGCACTATGGAGCTTGAATCAAAACTGCTGCAAAAGCAACTTCTTGATGGAAGCAAAGCAAAGCAAAGCAGCAAAAAAAGTGAACAAAGTAATTAAAATTGAAGTGCAGCTGAACAGAACCCAGAAAGCAGACCAAGGAGAGCAAAGGAGCCCTTGCCTGCAGCAATAGCACACTCCACAAAGCAGTGGCCACCATTGAACCAGTCACCCTGAGCGGGGTCTACTAGCACCAAGACATCTAAGGACCTCCTGCATACCCAGCAATCAGATGTGGAGTAAGCGACTACCACCGAACTCTACACACTAATCAAATTGCATATCCCTTCATGATCGACAGTGACCAGGAACACCTGGGATAACCAGCTTAAGCCTTTCCACCAGAGCCAGAGCAGCACAGAATTGTAAGCTAAACTGTGCTCTCACAGGGGCCCCTGTGCAAAGGACAGACTTGGTTACCCCCCCTTCTAATGATTGGATAGGGACAGAAGTGCAGAAGGGACCAAGTACACACAGGACATAGAGACCTTACAGGCACCCTGGCAAGTTTAGACTGCACTCCCAATACCAGCAAAGGAAGAGAGAGAGACAGAGACAGAGAGAACAGACAGGCCCTGTGGAGAGCTCAGAGACATAAGCTTGCAGTGGGAGAGGCACCAGGGTCACTCCCTGCCTGCTTGGACAGAGAGAGGAAAAAAGAATATCTGAGACATGCTCAAAAATCTAATACAGTGAGCAGATATTTGAAAGCTGAAATAATCCACGCAGATCCAAAATGACTGCAGAGTCCAACTCGGCTCTGTACTTACAAACTTGCAGGATTTTTGTTTTTGTTTTTTGTTGTTGTTGTTTTTACTCTGTTTTTGTTTTGTATTGCTTTGTTATATTTATGTTTGTTTGGATGATTGGTTGCTTTGTTATTTTTGCTTGGTTTGTTGACTCCCTTCCTTGTCCCTTTTACACGCTTCCCTCCCTCTCTCCCATCTATATTCTTCTTCTCAACACTTTTTTTCTCTTTCCTTTTTCCTTTTTTCCCTGTCTCACATCAAGACAATTTCGTACCATTACACCTAAATACTCTATATTGACTACCCTAAATATCCACTATCTCTAACATTTTCCATATATCAACTGAACACACTCAAACATTTACTCCACTGGACTATACCTTCTATTTTACCCTATTCTTGCATTCATCACTGTGGCTTCTCACCAAACCTTCACCAGTGAACACAGCCTGGCCTAGTATATACCAGGGGACACCTCTAAATCCCTACTGCAGGGATTGGACCCGAGAGGTGAACCACCAGAAAGGACTTCCAAACCCTAAGGATAAACTCACCTATGCTGATAGAAGGAATAGCTCAACACATCCCGCATTGAGGGCTAAAAACACTGCGACCACAAACTGTCCTACTCACATCTCTGAGATGAATCCCCATAACATAACAAACAAACAGACCATAGAAGTCAACACCTGAAACCCACCAACAGCATAGTTAGAGTGGGCAGAAGAAATCCTAAAGTAATTGCAACTCAGTACAAGGTAATATTCAAAGAGAAAATATAAAAGTCAGAAACCTATAAATTGAGAGAAAGCTTGCAAGACCAGCAAAGATATAAATTTAAGAACAGGAAAACCATGGGAAGGAAAAATAGCAGAGAGACAACAAGCCACCACAATCCCACAATAACAGAACTCAACAACACAGAATGGCAGAGATTACCAGAAGAATAATTCAGATTTTTAAAAGTAGAAATGATGCAATGCTTCCTGAAAGAAAGCAAAGACAGATGGAAAGAAATAAATGAACAAATAAACAAAGAATCTGGCACCTTGAACAGGAACCAAAGAGAAACATTGAAGGGAGTGAAAGACATGAAAGATGCAATAATTGAAGTGAAGTCATCAATACAAACTAAAAATAGTAGATTAGACCACATGGAAAATTAAAGATGACCATTCAAAAATGAGTCCCTTGTACATAATCTAGAAAAAAAAATTGACAGTGTGAATTGAACATCAATGAAATCTAGGTCAATTTTAAAAGAGCTAACCTAAGAATAAAAGGCACACGAGAGAGATTAGAAGTTGAAATTAATGGAATAAACCATCTTTTGAAAGAAGTAATATCAGAGAATTTTCCAAACCTAGAAAGAGAAGTTGACACATAGGTACAGGAAACATATAGAACCCCCTCTATACAAGACCAAAGAAGAGGTTCACCATGCCACATAATAATCAAATTGGTTAATGTAGAGGCCAAGGAGAGAATCTTAAAGGCAACAAAAGTAAAAGGCCAAGTGACATTTAGAGGCAAACCAATTAGAATCACTCCAGACCTCCCAAACCAAGTCATGAAAGCCAGGAGGGGCTGGAGTAACATATTCCAAACTCTGAAAGAAAGAACTTACAGCAAAGATTCTCCTACCCAGCAAAACTCTCTCTTTCAAAATTGACATAGAAATAAAAACCTTCCATGACAAACAGAAACTGGAAGAATTTATGTCTTCCAAACCAGTACTAGAGAAAATACTCAAAGAAATTAACAACAAAGAAGAACTAACAAGTAAACATCAGAACCAGAGAAACAATAATTTCAGGAAGCTAACAACTAAGCAAAGAAGAACAAACACCACTGAAAACAGAAGTCAAAACTCAAAATATTAAGAACTAAAAATCATCTCTCAGTAATCACACTGAATATAAATGGCCTCAATTCCCAAATAAGAAAACACAAGGTGGCAAAATGGATTAAAACCCAGAATGCAACTATATGCTGCCTGCCAGAAACAGACCTTACAAGCAAAGATTACACAAACTAAAGGTGAAGGGCTGGAAGAAGGTAATCCTTGCCAATGGAACTCGAAGACAAGCAGGAGTAGCAACTGTGATATCAGATAAATTAGACTTCAAGCCTAAGCTTGTCAGAAGTGACAAAACAGGTCATATTTTTATTAGTAAAAGGAAAAATCCAGCAAGAGGAAATAACAATTATCAACATTTTTGCCCCAAACATAGGTGAAACAACTTTCCAACAAACTGCATTATAGAAAGTACACGTAGATCCCAATACACTAATACTGGGGGACTTCAATACTCCTCTCACATCACTAGACTGATCTTCTAAGCAAAAGGTCAGTAATGATGCCTCAGACCTAAGAATACCATAAACCAAATGGACCTATTAGGTACATACAGACTATTTCACTCAAGTACAGCTGAATTCACATTTTTCTCAGCAGCCCATGGAAACTTCTCCAAAATAGAGCAAATTCTGAACCACAATGCTAGCACAGGTAAATTTTTAAAAATGTAACATAATTCCCTGCATCTTTTCAGACCACAATGGAATGAAAGTAGAAATCAACTCTAAGAAGACCCAGAGTAATCATGTAAACACATGGAGCCTGAACACCACACTACTAAATGAGGAATGAGTCATAGAAGAAGTAAGGGGAGAAATTAAAAAATTCTTAGAAACCAATGAAAACAGAGACACAATATATCAAAACCTCTGGGACACTTAAAAGGAGTACTAAGAGGAAAATTTATAGCATAAGAACAGAAAATCACCAAATAAATATCGTAATGACACAGCTCAAAGCCCTTGAAGAAACAAAGCCAATAGAAGACGGAAAATCACGAAAATCAGAGAAAAATTAATGAAGTAGAGAATAAAAAACAATACAGAAAATCAACAAAACAAAAAGCTGGTTTCTTGAAAAAGTTAGATAAACCATTGGTCAACCCAATCAAAAGAAAGAGAGAATCAACCCAATTTATGAACATAAGAGATGAAAAAGGTGATATTACCACTGAAAGTGTGGAAATACAGAGGATTGTCAGAAAATATTTTGAGAAACTATACTCCAACAAAATAGAAAATCTAGAAGAAATTGAGAAATTTCTAGACACATATAACCTTCCTACATTGAGTCAAGAAGATATAGAAAACTTAAACTGACCAATAGCAAAGAGATAGAAGCAGCAAAAAAGAGTTTATCATCAAACAAAAGCCCAGGGCCAGACGGTTTTTCAAGTGAATTTTATAAACCATTTATAGAAGAGCTAATCCCAATTCTCCTCAAACTATTACATGAAATAGAAAGAAACAGGATCCTCTCAAAAACATTCCATGAAAACAATATCACATTAATAACAAACC